>JAMZAV010001542.1:0-151117 GCA_024449915.1 Sweltsa coloradensis | reverse complement strand
AGTGAAAGTGTGCACCTAGATGTGTGGGTGAGTCAGTGTGCACACAGGTCAGTGGGATGTCAGGTACTGCACCCAGATATGTATGAGGAGTAACGAGTGTGCACCCAGGTCAGTGGGAGGAGTCAGGTTGTGCACCAAGAACAGTAGGAGTAAGTTACACCAAGACTTGTGGGTGGAGTGAAAGTGTGAACCAAGAACAGTGGGAGGAGTCACGATTTTTCACTCAGATGTGTGGGCGGAGTCAAAGTGTGCACCTAGATGTGAGGGTGGAGTCATAGTGTACACCAAGGTTACTGAGAGTCACGAGTGTGCACCAGTGAAGGGGAAAACTCGGGAAATGTGAATGCGGGAGTCAGCATACTAATATGTCAGATGTGTGCAAGAAGGCATCAATGGCATCTCCGTATTTATTTACCAATACCTGAGGAAATATCCTCGAGTGTCGAGTCGAACGTTTCGTTGGTTCAACTTTCCCCAGAATGATTTTATTATAATTAAGTGTTTGGTTATGTAGCGTACGTGCAGGTTCTAATAATTAGTTCCTAAGACTACCTAAATAACAACACGTGGTTTCACACACACACAACACTTTATTTAGTACTTGCTCGCTACAGCATTAGAACTGGACTGGCTCTCAGCGCCAGGGGTTGGAGCGCGGAGGGTAGTTCACGCCCACTTCGCCTAACGGTAAACCCGTCAAGCGGAAGATGTGACAGTACCCTCCGCGTCCACAAACATGGACCTTCACTACACTACCCCCCCCTTACAAATGAGCCACGTCCCGTGGCAGTATAACCCAATCAAGTTCTCAAATGCCCACTTGCAGCCTATCTGGTTCCCGGACATTTCTACGTGGATAACGACCACTATTTGTCTCGGCTTTCTCTTCACCAAGGGACACCACCTTGCTGGACCCCTATTCTCGAGTTTTCTCACTGGCTTTTCACGGCGTGAAATGGGCGTGTGTTGTGAGTTCACTCACTGACGGCGGGTTGCTATTCTCGACTCTCGATTTCGCAGGTTTTGTGAGTGTACTCACTCACTCAGTCGAAGTTATTGTCACGTTTGAAAACCCTTGTGACTTCTCTCACAAAGCAATTGGCCCGTAATATATATTATAAAATAGCATGCGTACACTTCTTAAATATTGGTTAGATTATAATTTTAAGTGAAATGTATCATCAATAACGGCATAGACATAATAAAATGTTGAACTACTTTGAACTATTTTCCTACGCGCAAGCCTACCCTAGGCTCCTACTCCTACTGTCGGGATGTAAACAAGCCACATAACCACAAAATGCATCACATAATATTTTGTTATGTACTTAATATTAAAACATACCCATACCCGTAGTCCACACAGTATTTACATCAAATATTTTGCATGCAGGGTGTACACAGTTTAGATTTACTTCACTTTATTCATGTTATTTCGTGATGCGCTTGGGTAGCCTACAAGGAACCAACTCAACTCGGTCCTCCTAGCGACAACAAGTGCATCGCAACACCTACCCCCACCCCTCGGTGTGTCCCGTTACACGAGCCAAGGGAGGGTTGCTATTGGCCGGGTGAAACAGCTGTTTTCAAACTATTTGAATCCTATTGGTTAGGGGTTCGCGGGGCAATATTGGCTAGCCTCGTTGCAGGGTCCCAGTGAGAACTTTGTGAGTGGGAGAATTCCTTCTCAATTTTATCTCGAGAATAGCATTTGGTGCGTTTTGTGACTCACACATCGCAATGTGAGTGAAATCACTCACATGAGTGGGAACTTTCACGAATTTCGAGAATAAGGGTCCTGGCCTCCGGGGGCTGGCTTAACAGCTTGACGGCTTGCTCTTCACCAAGGGACACCACCCTGCTGGCATCCGGGGGCTGGCTTAATGACTTGACGGTTTGCTCTTCACGACTCGTAGAAGGTTCTGCAGGAACCTGAAGATGATCATTCGACTGTTCCATTTCTCTTACTGTCGCGGTAGAGCCAGAAGCAAGCTCGTCCGAAATCGTCGCCAGTTGTGGGATAGTTCCCTCTTCTGCATATGGCTTCAGACGATTGAAGTGTACCACTAAGCGTTTCCTTAGCAGGCGCCCGTTTCTTCTTAACCCATCTGAGGCGATTCTGAAGGTTACATCCGAAAGTTTCTTCCTTATGACATACGGTCCCTGCCATGGTCTATGAAGCTTCCTTGTTTGGCCCACTTTCACCACGTCATTTAGCAACCAGACGCGATCGCCTACGGCATACGGTGTCCATGACAATGCCTGTCATAGTTAATTTTCTGGATGCGTTGAGATGCTTGAAGCTTCTCCCGAGCTCTCGCATGTGCTTCCTCCAATGTTGCTCGCAAGTTATTTGCGTATTCCGTACTTGTGGTTGCTGGCACTGGTAGACCATACATTACGTCCAGTGGCAACCGGATGTCGCGACCAAACAAACATGAAGTGCGGGCTAAATTTGGTGGATTCATGGACACTGGAGCGGTATGCTAACATCACTTGAGGCAGATGAACATCCCAATCTGTCTGGTGATCGTTTACCCATTGACTGAGCATTTCCAGCAGAGTTCGATTGAATCGTTCAACCATCCCGTCCCCCTGGGGATGATATGATGACGTCCTCGTCTTGGTAACGTCTAGAAGAGTACACATTTCTTGAAAAAGTTTAGCCTCAAACTGTCGTCCCTGATCACTATGGATCTCGACTGGTGCACTAAAACGGCAAATAAACTCTGAAACTAGTTTCTCCGCCACCGTTGATGCCTCCTGATTAGGAAGAGCGTAAGCCTCAGTCCATTTAGTAAAGTGGTCTGCTACCACCAGAACGTATTTCTTACCTCGTAACGATCTTGGAAGCGGACCCAGAATGTCCAAAGAAATCCTTTGAAACGGAAACCCAACTCCATACGTTACAAGTGGGGCTCGAGCAGCTGGAGCCGGTGTTTTCCTACTACCACAACCAGGGCAATGACGGCACCAAAGCTCTACATCAGTTGTCATTCCCGGCCAGTAAAACCTCTCCCTACACTTTGCCATAGTTTTGTGGATGCCTAAATGCCCCCCCATGGGAGATGTATGGAGGTTAGTCAACACCATTTGCACTAGACACTTGGGTAACAGCAACTGCAGTCGATCAGGAAGCAAAGGCTCTTCCCACCTGCGAAAGAGAATACCGTCTTGCTGGGTGATTCTCATCCACTGACCCCACAGGCTCATGACTGCCGGACCAAATGGTGACACTTCTTTGTGGAGTGGTCGTTCCCCTACTCCCATCCATCTTACCACATGAGACAAAACTGGATCTTCTCTCTGTAATTGGCTTAGTTCGTCTTTCGTCCATTGTGGAGTCCAAGTCGACTCGATGTTAGCTACCACCTCTTCTGCTTCCTTTCTAGGCCATTGGCGAGACAGACCATCAGCATTACCATGATTTCGCCCTGGGCGGTGTTGTACTTCAAATTGAAATTCCGCCAAAGTGTCGAGCCAGCGGCCATTTTGGCCATTATGATCATATTCAAAGGACCGGAGCCATTGAAGCGAACTGTGATCAGTCCGAATGACAAAAGGTTTTCCTATAAGATAGTGTCGGAAATAGCGTACTGAGTGAATAATTGCTAGGAGCTCTCGGCGAGTAACGCTGTACCTCCTCTCTGTTTTTGTCAGGGCCCTGCTGAGGTAGGCTACTACTCGTTCAGAACCTTCCTGAACTTGACTCAAGACTGCACCTATCCCTGTCCCGCTTGCATCAGTGTCTAAGATGAACGGAATATCTGGCCGTGGATATGATAATATTGGGCTAGTCAGTAGCCTCGTCTTTAAGTATTGAAATGCATTATTACATTCTTCACTCCATGCAAATCGAGCTCCTTTCTCTGTTAGTTTATGGAGAGGAGCAGCAATATCGACATAGCCCCTGACAAACCTACGATAATAGGACGCAGTTCCCAGGAACGACCTTAGCTCATCAACGTTGACTGGTATAGACCAATTGGCGATCGCAGCTACCTTTGTTGGGTCAGTGGATACGCCTTTTTTTGAAATCACATGCCCAAGGAAGTTAACCTCTTCTTTGAGTAGTTGGCATTTTGAAGGCTTCACTTTTAACCCCGCTTTTCTAAAACGCTCAAATACCTCTCTGAGATGCACCAAATGTTCCTTGAAGTTCCTGCTATATACTACCACGTCATCAATATAAACCATAGTCGTTTGCCATTGCAATCCGAGGAGGACTAGGTCCATCAGGCGCTGAAAGGTGCTTGGTCCATTGCAGAGACCATATGGGAGTTTTGTGAACTCGAACAACCCAAATCCTGGCGAGAAGGCAGTTTTTGGACGGTCCTCCGGGAAACTTCACATTGCCAATAACCTGAAGCTAGGTCCAATGCCGAAAACACGCGTGCGCCAGAGAGGGTATCTAATATGTCTTCTATTCGGGGAAGAGCATATGCATCCTTTCGAGTTACATCATTAAGACGCCTGTAATCCAGACAGAATCTCGTTGAACCATCCCGTTTCTGAACTAGCACTACTGGAGAACTCCAGGGAGACATTGATGGTTGGATGACACCCTGGTCCAGCATCTGGTTCACTGTCTGCCTTACCTCCTCTCGACGGTGAATGGGTATCCGTCTTGGGGGCTGCCGTATTGGCGTTGCATTCCCCGTATCAATCTTATGATATGTAAGGGATGTACGACCGAGATCTGCTGCTGAGGTGGCACACACGTCCGGGAAAGACTCTAGGAGCTGTGTGAGCTGATCATGCTCGTCGGGAGTTACATGAGACAAATCGAACAACTGGGAAACTGTATTCTCTCTCTTAACCTCGGCTTCTACCGAACATACTTCCTCGGGTGGCGCCCACTGAATAAACTCCCCTGCTTTAGTTCCCTTATGGAGGGTGATAGGGCTATCAGAAGGATTTAATACCCTCAACGGAAAATGCTTTCGGTTCCCAAAAGCTAAAACTCGTGCAACTAAGAGCCCCCGCTTAGAGAAATTTACTGAGGGTTCCAGAAACCCCTCACCATCATGTGAGTGGGAAAGTATTCCACATACTATCATCTCATGGTATGGTGGTATCACCGTGGTAGTTTCTACAGACACATGGCATGCTCCATCCCTCACTTGATCGCTTACTAAAGGGGTGACTGTGTCACCGATCCGGAGTTGTTGTGTAGAGAGTAACACATCCCCTCGATACTTGCGCAAGAAATCTGCCCCAAGTATGCAGTCATGCTTTATGCTTTTAGAAACAATCATAGGATGGGTCATGGTGTGTGTACCAAGAGTGATTTGTACCTCCCCTTGACCCATGTTATCAATTTTCTCTCCGTTTACATTCATAATATTAAAAGATGGTTCTTGTAATGACTTACCCCAAGTCGCCATCTTCTCCCAGATATCATACCGTAGCAGTGACACTGCGGCACCAGTGTCCACCAAGCAGACTGCCTTAACCTCGCCCAGAGAGCCGCGTACATATGTAGCCCCTTCGCCTACCTCATTGACCTCATTGTATACCTCGCCGCTTTTTACTCTGGGTGACTGCACACTGCTGGACAACCCTGCCCTAGTGGCCGGCTCACTAGAATTTACCAGTTTGCCGGCCCCTGGTAGTTTCCCGACTCCCGTCGTTGCGGTTGCTGCGGAGCTGGTGTTGGCCAATACACTGGTTGTTGTTGTTGTTGTTGTTGTTGTTGTTGTTGTTGTGGTACGGTTGCCGTTGCCTGCCCTGGCCAATGGCATGGTGGTTGCTGCCTACCTGGAAGTTGTCCCCCTGACGATTGCCAGCCTCCCGGCTGTTGATGTTGTAGGCCATACCCCCTAACAGGGCATTGTGCTTGTCGGTGCCCGCTTTGTTGGCAGAAGAAACAAATAAGTTCTCTTCTTGATTTCTGGCGTAGGCGTTGGTTTGAGCTCTCTTGAGCCTGACTTCCCTGCTGTGACAGCAACTGCTGCATGGCATTTGTCATCGCCTGCATTGCTGCAGTGTTAGCTTTTAACACTTCCTCCAGGGGTGTGGGGTTGACCACTGAAGCAATCACTGCTGGCGATGAAACAGGTGTGACCCTCTTCTCCTCGCACATCAGGTTAACTTCTTGTTGAAGTGCCACCGTGGCTGCTGCCTCCAACGAGCGTGGGCACGCCTGACGTACCAATTGCCTCAATGATTGGGGATTTAGAGCAGCTATGAACTGCTCTTTTGCCAGTTCATCTCGCGTGTCTACATCGGCGTTTGGATAGGCTTGTGAAACCAACAGCTTTATGTCTCTGCACAGATCTTCTATAGGTTCGCCTTCTTTTCTAAATCGCGCCCGAAAAGCTGTTTTGTGTAGGTCCACACGCTCTATTGGGTCTAGCTTTGCACCTATAGCTTTGCAAAGCAACGAGAATATCTTTTTCTTTTCATCAGGAATATTCTCGTATACTTCCGCCGCCCTTCCTTCTAAGCAAACTGCTAAGAATAAGCACTTATCTTCGTCCTTCCATTGGTTGACGGCCGCCACCTTCTCAAAATATCGGACATAGTCCTCCCAACTCGACTTCCCCGAAAATTCCCTTGGCATTACCACCGGCCTCCTTTCGGACATTTTCTTAATTATAAAATACGGAATTAACACGGAAAACAAGATTTAATTAACTTAAGTTTGCACTGCAAGTATCTCGCCGCTGTCACCAATGTAGCGTACGTGCAGGTTCTAATAATTAGTTCCTTAGACTACCTAAATAACAACACGTGGTTTCACACACACACAACACTTTATTTAGTACTTGCTCGCTACAGCATTAGAACTGGACTGGCTCTCAGCGCCAGGGGTTGGAGCGCGGAGGGTAGTTCACGCCCACTTCGCCTAACGGTAAACCCGTCAAGCGGAAGATGTGACAGTACCCTCCGCGTCCACAAACATGGACCTTCACTACAGTTATAATCTGTTCAAGCCATTTAAGGGCAATTCTCGAGTGAGACCAAATATTATGTATAAATGCTTGGTGTTGGTTTGTTTCAGGGGTGTACAGAGAAGTGCGCAGTATTCTACCAGAGCTGATCTGCCCTCTGACTCTGTCCCAGCTGGACAGTCACACCACCTGCTACATGCTGCTAGGGTTCAAGGGACAAGACAGGTCCTTCAGTCAGATGATGGTGGACACGTGGAAGGACTGGACGAGCGCGCGCTACATCTACATGTATCTTCCCGACGAGCTGGGCTTGTCGAGGATAAGTCTGTACCTCCGTGAGGCCCCAGACAGTCTCTCGCTCTTCATGTACGTCGTGCTGGTAGAGTGCAGGAGCATCACGTCTAGTCGCCAGCAAGTAAGTACTCGTCTCACACACACACACACACACACACACACACACACACACACACACACACACACACACACACACACACACACGCTACCAACCGTAGTCATTAGTAAGTATAGTTCCTCCAGGCATTTCGATCGGAATGCTTTGTATCTTTTTCATCCCAAGGAACAGTTGTTTCGTCATAATACTTCATCTAACACCCAGTGGAGCCACTTGACACATTTGGCACTTAGCAAATAGCTGTTCGCTCGGCCAGGAAGCATCCGCTATATATGGAACTTTACATATTTGTCAAAAAGCATACATATGGACTGCCCTACAGTTGTGATTATCAAAATTGTTTGTTTGTCATTCGGAAACAATTCACGAAATTAGTCAATTTCAGACTTTTTCGAAAATCCAATTATGTAAAAATCAATTTATTTTTGTAGCGTTCACTTAAAACCATTTTTCAAAAGTGTCACTGTAGGGCCCTACAGATCCACTTTCTTGACAATTGTGCAAAACTTCAAACAACTTTGATGCCCAAGCTGCTGAACGAACAGAAATTTGCTAAAAAGAAAAACGCTTGTCCTATATCCTCTTAGTTACATATTATAACAAAAAGAACATCCAACGTGTGCTCAAACGACCGTTGTTATTCACCTCGTATGCATGTGTTGTAGTATTCTTGTAATGTTTGTGATGATTCACACCTAAAATGACGTGGGACTCCATTCCTTTAAATATAGTATTGCATATGATTTCTTTCAAAATGATAAAAAAAAAATATCTGGGTGAGTTGTCCCGGCTGGTCCAGGTCAAGGTTCTTCAACATCTGAAATTACCAAATGTTTTATCAAGATAGATCGCAACAATGTTACTTTTGGTATCGTCATATCACGTACAAAATTAATTATGAGTATTATGCGTATTCTAATACTTTGATTTAGGGGGTTTACAATGGCAGGACTGCATTTTAAACTCCCATACATATTATTATTTTAATGTTCCAGACGATGCTCCTGGACTTCGCACAGCGCCTTCGAGTAGAACGTCTGTCCGGGTATATTTCCGTCTACAGCCTGGACTCTTCTCCCGCCTTACAATAGCCTAACCTGCGAAACTTCCGCGTTACAATAGTCTATAAGTTTCGTAAACCCTTTCCCGCACCAAAATATATTTTCAAAAAATAAAAATAAAATAAACAAATGAATTCGTATTAATTTGTGTCTACCCACACATCCACATAACTGATTTTCAGTGCATAGGGGGACATTCAATTTTGAGATGACCAAGCCAACCCTGTAGTCACCGACACCATCGACGAGAAAACCAACTAGGGACCAGCGCGCAACAAATACCAAGGGTTATACCCGCTTTTGAGAACATATATAGCTCTTGTTGTTATTTACAATTTAAAGAATTGTCGTTTTGCTTACAAATTATATATTTTCATTTGGTATTCGATTGAAAAATGTTGCTTGATGAATTTAACGTGTAGGTATAGTGTGCGTAACATGCTATAGCTGTGAGCGAAGCTCCGTCATTAATGCGACCCGTTTAGGTCCATTTGTCTATGAGTGTGTTACGTCTCACGACAAATAACGGACTCGATCGTGACCTACGATTGATATGCGTTTTTTTTTTGTAGACATCGCCCATCAGAAAGAATGATACAGAACGTTTTTGGTGACCTTGGCTCAGGGGGGCTTTCTTTAAACCCGGCACCTCCACCAACGGGGGTACTCTCGTGCCCGAATGCTTGTTGTGCACATTGAAACTACATCTTCACACATAAGGCTTGACTTAATTAACTACAACTGACACTTCCAAAATATTAGAGAATGTTCACCAAGTCCAAATAGAAACCAATTTAAAAAGAAATCTAAATTCTATTGATGCACCAAGTTTGAAGTATTTTATTTCCCGCGCAAACAAACGTCAAGATTTGGTCTAGAGCTTTGTTGACCAATGCACAAAGCTGTTTAATCAAATCAGTAGTATATACGCTACGTAGGCCTATTATTACGGTATTTGGTTTAATGTCTTTGGATCACTGAATGAACTTACCAGACCTCTAGATAACTAGGGAAACGCCAAAGTCGTTGTTAGACGAGTGAGAGAGCCACGTGTTGAGTACCCGTGAACATTAATTGGATTTAAGTTAGGTAATTATATTGTGGTATAAACTAGGGAAACGCGGAAACATTTGCATTTAAGTTTGATTATAATGCTCGTATAAATAATAGGGTATTTAAGTTTAGGTCATAGTTTGGGCCATAATGCTCCACTATAGCCTATGATAGGCTAGGGAGGCCTAAGGTAGGGGGAAGAAAAGGAATGTTACCGGGTACTCAACACATGGCTCACTCACTCGTCTAACAACGACTTTTTAACATTCCTTTTCTTCCCCCTACCTTAGGCCTCCCTAGCCTATCATAGGCTACTGTGGAGCATTATGGCCTAAACTATGACCTAAACTTATACCCTATTATTTATACGAATATTAAAATCAAACTTAAATGCAAATGTTCCCGCGTACTCAACACATGACTCTCTCACTCGTCTAACAACGACTTTGGCGTTTCCCTAGTCGAGTTGGCTAAAGCGCCCTTATAGCCGAAATGTGGGAGACGTGGGTTCAATAGTCGGGAAAGATTTTGTAATTACTGGATTGAATTTTTTTAATTATTTAACATGTTTTGAAATGTATAACGCAGTGTAGTCCATCATCTGTGACAATACTATGGAAAACATAGCCAGTTCGAAATACGTGAAAATATTGCAAGGTTTACTCAATCTACGAGCGGAATTTGGGGGTACCTTGACGTCCAACATTCGATTAACCTTGGACACGGCATTTCACAGCCAGGTAAATAACAAACAAAAAATATTATTTCAAAATGAAAACCATTGTCGTTAAAATAATTCCTATACATTTCAACGTATTTTTCAGTTTTTTATTTCTTGCAGGTTTAAATCGCAACAGATTGTGCTCATTTTGTTAGCAGTTCTAAGTTACCTGGTCACGGATGTCTGTTTAAAATTTCAGCTCAATCTATTTGGCCGTTCGGCCGTATGAGCCCGGACAAACAAGACAGACAGACATTTAACATACAGACAATGCTCACGGCCAAGGCCCGATCGAGGATAGCGTTAGGAAAGACTACGTTCGCTACGCTCACTCGTCTAATAATAGGGTTTTTAAGTTTTTAAGTTTAAGGGCACGTCAACTGTTCGGCCATAATGCGCCACTTTAGCCAATGATAGGCTATAGGGAGGCCTAAGGTAGGGGGAAGAAAAGTAATGTGTGTGTAATGTGTGTGTTGTAATGTGGTGACTCAACATATGGCTCACTCACTCGTCTAACAACGACTTTGGCGTTTCCCTAGTCTAATCTTTATACAAACATTTGTGGTCACAGACCCTTGTTGAACAGATAGGCTACACCCCAGGCTAAATGGAACGGCCGGTGTATGACCCTCAGAACAGGTACTTCCTCCAGCGTCAATGTATGAAAAATTAAAGACGATTCCGTCTGGGTTCGGGGTAGAATTGGCCCAGAGCATGGCTCTGCTAATCGTAAAAGGCGATTCAAGAGAAAAGGTCCACCTCGCAAACATCAGCTAATAAGAGGGAAGTATATTATACTCCCCAAAACCAGAGGCGAGCTCTGGCAATCGTCGTCGGGGACACCTCCCCCTTCCCTTGACGACCTCCCCAACGACGGTGAAAATGACACAACGAACGATGACAAAGACAATGACAACTACGACGTGAGAAATCCCCTTTCCTCCCCTTACCCATGGCTGGTTCTGACCAGCATGGGCCTCTCCTCCCCATCCCCTAGGCTAGAGTCGTGCATTATGACCTAACGGTTGACGCGTCCTTAATCCAAATGAACCGCAAAAAATAAAATATTTAGGCCTAGGCGAACAGAGAAAGTGGTTTATAGTTTTTTGGTTTCAGGGTGCGTCAACCGTTTGTCGTCGTCCTATTATGAAAAAAGGCTGGTCCCATACGTCCCAATTTAGTTTTAGTGTGGATTAAGGGTGCGACAACAGCTAGGTCAAAAATCACCACTCTTGCCTAGAGGATATAGGGAGGAAAATCCCATGCTGGTGCTGGTCAGAAATAGCCACGGGTAAAGGTGAAAGAAAAGGGAGGGTTCTCGCGTCGTGGTCGTCATCGTCTTTGTCATCGTTCGTTTTGTCCTGGTCGTCGTCGTTGGGAAGGTCGTCAGAGAATATGGGGGGTCCCCGACAACGACTGCCAGAGCTCGCATTCTAGTTTCGGAAAGTAATATACTTCCCTACTTACCAGCTGATGTTTGCGAGATAAAATACGTCGCACTGTTTCTTGTAGATCATCACCAGCCCAAACGAAGTGTATAGTATCTTTGATAGCCAGCAATGGCCCAGCAGCATTAACAGAATGACAGAAGAAATGAAAACAAAATAATAATAATAAACATTTACTTGGTTCATCTGATCGCAAACTTTCACAGGCTGTGTTCTATTTTACTAATGGGTATTTTAAACATTTGCAATCTAAGTTCAAATTTTTCACATTTTTATTTCTTGTGAGCTTAAATCGCAACAGATATTGCTCATTTTGTTAGCAGTTCTCAGTTACCTGGTCACGGATGTGTGTTTAAAATTTCAGCTCAGTCTATTTGGCCGTTCGGCCGTATGAGCCCGGACAGACAGACATACATACATTTAACATACATACATTTTAACATACATACAAATTGGACAATGCTCACGGCCAAGGCCCGATCGAGTATAGCGTTAGGAAGACTACGTTCGCTTCGCTCACTCGTCTAATTATAGAATTTTCATAAGAAATAATTATTCGATTGCGCTCAAATTTTACACGAATATATTAATTCATAAAATTAAGGTTCTGTGAAAAAATCATTACAATAGGATAAAGCATGTAGGTGTCATAAGTCTAAGAATTGTTTAAAAAAAGAAAAAAACTGTAAAATTTCGATTTTCATGAGAAATAATTTTTCGATTGCGCTCAAATTTCACACGAATATCTTAATTCATGAAATTAAGGTTCTGTGAAAAAATCATTATAATCGGATTAAGCATGTAGGTGTTATAAGTCGAAGAAATGTTTTAAAAATCGAAAAAAATCGTAAAATTGCGATTTTCATGAGAAATAATTTTCCGATTGCGCTCAAAAACGTGGCAGTTCTAAGTTCAGAGATTTCAAAGGCCTCCAAAAAATTTCATCGTAATTGGAGTATCGGTTTAGCCGGAGTCGTGTTAACAAACACACAATAATACATACAGGAAAAAAAGGGAAAAAATATATTCCGGATTTTTTTCTCCAGTGTAGTAAAATGGAATCTTCGCTACGCTCATCCAAAAACAAACAAAAAAACACAAAGTCAAATTGAAGTCTTCGCTTCGCTCATCCAATGAACGTTGTAGCCCCACCCGTTTGGTCATAATTGGCCCAAACATCACGAAAAATATCGGGGAAAAAATCGAAAAAAAATCGTAAAAGTACGATTTCTATGAGAAATATTTCTTCAAATGTCTCTAAATCATAACATATACTAGGAAAACGCTTAAGTCCCGCCGCGTTGTTGGATGAGCGTATATGGTGCATTGAGATGCCATGAGTTACGCGGATTTTCTGTTGTTCTGTGAAAAAATCATTACCCTACTTAGTCGAAGATTTTTTTAATTAAATTAAATTAAATTAAAAATTAACTTATTTTTTATTATTAAATTAAAACAAAAAAACAAAATTAACTTAATTTTTTTAATTAATCGTAATTTTTTAAAAAGAAAAAAATCGTAAAATTGCAATTTGTATAAGAAATAATTATTCGATTGCGCTCAAATTTAACACGAATATATTAATTCATGAAATTAAGGCTCTGTGAAAAAATCATTACAATAAGATAAAGCATGTAGGTGTTATAAGTCAAAGAATTGTTTTAGAAAAGAAAAAACCCGTAAAATTTTGATTTTCATGAGAAATAATTTTTCGATTACGCTAAAATTTCACACGAATATTTAAATTCATAAAATTAAGGTTCTGTGAAAAAATCATTACAATCGGATAAAGCATGTAGGTGTTATACGTCGAAGAAATTTTAAAAAATCGAAAAAAATCGTAAAATTGCGTTTTTTATGAGAAAAAATTTCCCGATTGCGCTCAAAAACGTGGCAGTTCTAAGTTCAGAGATTTCGAAGGTCTCCATAAAATTTCATCGCAATCGGAGTATCGGTTTAGCCGGAATCGTGTTAACAAACACACAAAAATACAAAAAAAAAAAAAAAGAAAGAAAGAAAAAAAAAAAACATTCCGGATTTTTTTCTCCAGTGTAGTGAAATGGAATCTTCGCTTCGCTCGCTACGCTCGCTACGCTCATCCAATAATTTTAATGATTTCAAACGTTGCCATGTAAGTTTCATAAAGATCGGAGTAGCCGTTTGCCCAGTCGCGAGCCAAATATCACCGAAATATCGCATTAAAAATCGAAAAAAATCGTAAAAGTACGATATTCATGAGAAATATTTCTTCGATTGTACCCAAAAACGTAGCAAGTCTAAATTGAAAGATTTGGAAGGTCCCCTATAATTTTCATCAAGATCGCATATGCCGTTTGCCCGGTAGAGAGCGAACAAACAGGCAAAAATACAAAAGGAAAAAAAAAACACCCGAGCTAATTTTGTGGGGGGTCAGTGAAAACTGAAGTCTTCGCTTCGCTCATCCAAATATACTATTTAAATTACTAGGAAAACGCTAAAGTCCCGCCGCGTTGATGGATGAGCTTTTTGAAGTTTTTAGTTTGCGTGGGATATCTTTACTTTTGCAAGAGCTTTGTTTTGTTGCCTACGCATTGTAGGTGATTGTTGTCAAGTTTCTATTGTAACTTGTCAATTGGTATTATTTCCCGTAAAAAACTTATATTAAAACTTATTTCTATGGATTCTGGCTAACTTTTTCAATTTTTTCTTTCAAAAAGTACTACATCACCATAACCTTAATGCCCATGTTTAATATGAACGTTGTTGCCCCACCCGTTTGGGCAGAATTGGCCCAAATAGCACGAAAATATTGCACAAAAAATCAAAAAACTTATATTAAAAGCTTTATTTCTATCGATTCTGGCTAACTTTTTCAACTTTTTCTTTCAGAAAGCAATACATCACCATTACCTTAATGTCCATGTGAAATATGAACGTTGTAGCCCCACCTGTTTGGTCAGAATCGGCCCAAATGTCACGAAAATATCGCACTAAAAATCGAAAAAAATCGTAAAAGTACGATATTCATGAGAAATATTTCTTCGATTGTACCCAAAAACGTAGCAAGTCTAAGTTCAGAGATTTCGAATGTCCCCTCCAATTTTCATCAAGATCGCATGTGCCGTTTGCCCGGTAGAGAGCGAACAAACAGACAGAAAAACTAACAAAAAACAAAACACCCGAGCTATTTTTCTTGGGGTAACGTAAGTGAAAAACAAACAAAAAAACAGAAAGTCAAATTGAAGTCTTCACTTCGCTCGCTACGCTCGCTACGCTCATCCAATAAATGACTTATTTATTTATTTATTTATTTATAAGCCTTCATACAAATAACTCGTGTACATGTCAAAGACATGTGATATGTGTATGTAGGCCCTATAATTCTGTCAAATAAGAATTGTTGGAGGAAAAAATTGCGATGTCGCTTAATTTTTGCAGAGACTTTCCCTAATAAATGATACTTATGAACATACTAAAACTCCCCTACAATCGGACTGGAGCTTCGGCCGCCATATTGGAAAATGGCGGCCAAAAAGTGTTTGTTATCGAATATCTCCATATTGGTTGGAGATAGACAAAATGTTGCAATGGAAAAAATATTCCCCATTCAGTTCCCTACAAACAATGTGTCTTCTATAGTTTTGGTAGGGGAAAAGGTTGTCACAAAATCGTGGTTTATATGTTGCTCATTGGAGTACCAGCTATTTTCCTAATTTTCACGCCCAGCATCAAACAATGCCCGGTAAATCCGTAAGAAATCGATTGAAATACAAAAGGACTTTTGTAAGGGGTTCATGAAAGCTTCGATTAGTTGGATGAGCGAAGCGAAGACTTCAATTTCACTGACCCTCAAAAAATTTAGCTCCAATGTTTTTTTGTTTTTTTTTGTTTGTTTTTTTTGTTTGTTTTTCTGTCTGTTTGTTCGCTCTCTACCGGGCAAACGGCATATGCGATCTTGATGAAAATTTAAGGGGACCTTCGTTTTCTTTGAAATTAGACTTGCTACGTTTTTGGGTACAATCGAAGAAATATTTCTCATGAATATCGTACTTTTACGATTTTTTCGATTTTAAGTGCGATATTTTCGTCACATTTGGGTCGATTCTGACCAAACGGGTGGGGCTACAACGTTCATATTTCACATGGACATCGAGGTTATGGTGATGTAGTACCTTTTAAAAGAAAAAATTGAGAAAGTTATCGAGAATCTATAGAAATAAAGGTTTAAATATGAGTTTTTCGATTTTTAGTGTGATATTTTCGTCGCATTTGGACCGATTGTGACCAAACGGGTGGGGCTACAACGTTCATATTTCACATGGACATTAAGGTTTTGGTGATGTAGTACCTTTTGAAAGAAAAAGTTGAAAAAGTTAGCTAGAATCCATAGAAATAAAGGTTTTAAGATGAGTTTTTTTTACTTTAAGTGCGATATTTTCGTCACATTTAGGCCGATTTTGACCAAACGGGTGGGGCAACAACGTTCATATTTCACATGGACATTACGGTTATGGTGATGTAGTATCTTTTGAAAGAAAAAATTGCAAAAGTTGACAAAGTTATCCAGAATGCATAGAAATAAAGGTTTTAAAATATGTTTTTTGAGGTTTATAATAACAACTAACAAGAAACAATAGAAACTTGACAACAGTCACCTACAATGCATCACAAAGCACTTGCAAAGGAAAAGTGTATATATAAAAAATAATTTATAATTAAATACTTATATATATAATTATTTATATAAATATAAGTATTTAATATAAATAATAAGTTATTTATAATAATAATAATAATATAAATAATAATAATAATAATCAAAACTCATTTCCAACAATGTCGGGTTGAGTGGTGTTCTTCACACCGATATCTAGGGCACGAAACTATTTTTTGCCGAGATTGCCAGGCTCAGCGTTTCTTCATCATCATCATCATCATCATCATCATCATCATCATCATCATCATCATCATCATCGTCATCTTCATCCTGCATCATCTGCTTCTCCACCAATTTTCTCCACTCCTTCCTGTCCTCCCACAGCTTCAATTCCGTCACCTGGTTCCACGATTCACCTCTCTCTTCAACGTCTCCTTCGATCAATCTTCCCCATCTTTCTCTCGGTCTTCCTACTTTTCTTTTACCTTCCTCTCCTGCTTCGAAGTCTCGTCTTGGGATCCTATCCATATCCATCCTCTTCATATGACCAAACCATCCCTTCCTATTTTAAACTTCAACTTCTCCAGACCTAATTCCTTTCTTATAGCGTCGCTTCTAATCCTGTCCAGTTTTGTAACTCCCTTTATACTTCTCAAAAACTTCATCTCTATATATATATATAAATAAAAAATTATCGATGACCAAACTAAAAACTTACAAAAACGCTCATCCATCAACGCGGCGGGACTTTAGCGTTTTCCTAGTATTTTAAAAAATCAGGTCTGCGAAATAGGGTTTTGCATTCACCCGGAATTTGGGTTTTTCCATTGTTGGCATTTCCTCAAAAATGCCGTATTTGACTGTCCAGGACTAAATAGCATTGGAGGAAAAATTATTTTTACGCACTTTGAAATGACTTAAATAACGATGAGATTACAACCGAAGTTTTAATCCAATATGGCTGCTAATCCGAATATCCACAACATAAAAGTGAATTATGCACCTACCAAAAAGAGTGGAAAACAGCACGAAAACAGTATTCATATTGTGAATATTAGGAATTAGCCGCCATATTGGATTTAAACTTTGGTTGTAATTGGATCATTATTTAAGTCATTTCAATGTGCGTAGAAAGAATTTTTCCTCCAATGCTATTTAGTGCTTAATAATGGACAGTCAAATACGGCATTTTTAAAGGAAATTCCAACATTGGAAAAACCCAAATTCTGGGTAAATGCAAAATCCGATTTCGCAGACCTGATTTTTTAAAATACTAATGGAAGCTTTCATGAACACCGTACAAAAGTCCATTTGTATTTAAATCGATTTCTTACGGATTTATCGGGCATTGTTTGATGCTGGGCGTGAAAATTAGGAAATTAGCTGGTACTCCAATAACCAACATATAAACCACGATTTTGTGACGTAACCTTTGCCCCTACTAAAACTATAGAAGACTCCTTTTTTGTTGGGAATTGAATGGGGAATATTTACGCCATTGAGACATTTTGTCTATCTCCAACCAATTTGGAGATATTCGATAACAAACACATTTTGGCCGCCATTTTCCAATATGGCGGCCAAAGCTCCAGTCCGATTGTAGGGGAGTTTTAGTATGTTGATTAGTATTATATAAGAAAGGTCTCTGCAAAAATTCAGCGGTATCGCAATTTTTTCCTCTAAACGTCAATATCAGATCTTATTTGACAGGATTACTACATCTTTTATTTTATTTTATATACTAGGAAAACGCTTAAGTCCCGCCGCGTTGATGGATGAGCTTTTTGTAAGTTTTTAGTTTGCGTAGGACCGCTTTTCCTTTGCAAGTGCTTTTTGAATGCATTGTAGGTGACTCAAGTTTCTACTGTTACTTGTTAATTGTTATTATAAACCTAAAAAAACGAATATTAAAACCTTTATTCTATGGATTCTGGCTAACTTTTTCAACTTTTTCTTTCACAAAGCAATACTAACCATAACCTTAATGTCAATGTAAAATATGAACGTTGTAGCCCCACCCGTTTGGTCAGAATCGGCCCAAATGTCACGAAAATATCACACTTAAAATCGAAAAAAATCGTAAAAGTACGATATTCATTAGAAATATTTATTCGATTGCCTCCAAAATCATATTATATATATATCACGAGTCTGCACTGATCTCTTCCTTCGACGGAAGAGATCCGTGCAGACTCGTCGCGGTGACCCTGGATGATGGGGGATGTTATTCCCTCGAAACGTCGGGTGAGGTGGGGTAAGTCTAAACCACCTACTCAATTTTTATCGTGTGACACAACCCAGAAAAACGTGAATTCTAACATTACATATGTCCGCGAAAATCTTAAACTTAATATATATATATATTATATATTTAGTGATTTCAAACGTTCTCATAAAGTTTCATGAAGATCAG
Source organism: Sweltsa coloradensis (assembly GCA_024449915.1). NCBI lineage: Eukaryota > Metazoa > Arthropoda > Insecta > Plecoptera > Chloroperlidae > Sweltsa > Sweltsa coloradensis. The sequence goes on along the minus strand of JAMZAV010001542.1, from coordinate 132,477 downwards.
ATTAGCCGTTGACCTGGACTCGGACCAACTATCAGGAAAATATCGGATTAAAAATCGGAAAAAATCGTAAAAGTACGATATTCATGAGAAATATTTCTTCGATTGTACCCAAAAACGTGGCAAGTCTAAGTTTAGAGATTTCGAAGGTCCCCTCCAATTTTCATCAAGATCGCATAAGCCGCTTGCCCGGTAGAGAGCGAACAGACAGAAAAAAACAGAAAAAAACAAAAACAACATTGGAGCTAAATTTTTTGAGGGGTCAGTGAAATTGAAGTCTTCGCTTCGCTCATCCAATTGCCATTATAGTAATTGAATAATAATGTACTCTCTTATTCTTCCTGAATGAACTCTATATCTGCTCTCTAATAATATCTATTATCTATGATCTACTGTGGAATACAAATGGCTAACTGTGAAGTACAGTCAAATATGAAAAAAAGGTGGAATTGAATTTGAAAATGGATGTTCGCGCATTTCATTTGAACGGGATTTTAAAGAAACTAGAAATAAATTTACGTCTAGCAGGCGGTGCACCGTCTGGCAAACTGCGCAAACCGCGCAGTTTACAGCATCCTTGGAATCGACCTTGGCTTCTTCCCAAGCACCACTTGTGCGTTTGCAGACTTTGTTGTGTTTGTTTCCTGAGCTAGTTTACACACTTGTTCCCGCTTTTTGTGAATTTTGCAATGGTATTGTTTATTATATAAAGGTCAATTGCAGTAGTTCTACATTTTAAAGAGTAAGTACAGAACAAACAAACAAAAATAAATAAACTAACTAGAAGGCCTAAATGTGTGGTGTGTGCCCGTAGCTTTCATAGCCTAGGCCTATCTCCACTTGAGTTTTCACTTTTCACAGATGGACGAATCACCATTAAAAAATGGCCTAGGCCTAGCCTAGCCTAGGCGATACTTGTTCAGTTGGGGGGGGGGGGGGCCCAAATGCTTTTTGCAATGTTTTGCGTGAAGCGATAGGCCCTTGCATAGGCCTTGCCTAGGCTACCCTAGGCCTAGTAGGCCTAGGCTAGCCTAGCCCTTGTAAACCATATGCGCTTTGCGCACCCCCCCCCTCCCACTACCCCTAACCTAGGCCTACTTTTCCCCTGACATCGCGTTGTTAAAACGGAGTGGATATTCTTACGGTATGCCGTAAAGGCCGGTGCACAATTGCCCGGTAACGACAACGAGAACGACAACGAGAACGGGAAGAAAGTTGAATCACACGTTAACTTACGACACGATGCACAATAAAGCTTCCCGTTGCCGGTCGTTCCCGTATCCCGGCAACGACAACGGGAACATCACCAAGTTTTAACTTTCCGTAACGTTCCCGTTCCGTATGTTACCGGAACCAATCGGAATCAAGATGTGCACGTCCTAAAACTATTTTATCAACTGATTGATGGTTTATACGCGAGTAATATGCGAAATAAATTGAATAAACATGAGCGGAATGACAAATATAATTAACACACTTATTATTTGATTTGTTCCCGTCGGCTTGCTTCACGGGCTATTGTGCATCGAAGCCCTTAACGTTAGCGTCTTCCCGTTCTCGTTCTCGTTCCCGTTCTCGTTACCGGGCAATTGTGCATCGGCCTTAAGAATTACTACACACTAGGGATGGGATTTGACCGGTCAAATTCAAATTTGGTCAATTGACTGGTCAATTGACGGTCAATTGACGGTCAAATGTAAAAAATCATAAATTTTATTTTATTAAATAATTAGTATATTATTTTTTAAATGTTGTGGTGACAAAAGCTTTTTTTATTTAAAAGCTTGTTAAATGCATATTAAAGTGGCATATCATCATCGTCATCATCATCGTCGATGCTGTCATCAGTCCCTTTCTCCGATTCAGCTTCAGCTTACCCAGAAGCTATTATTCTATTTGTCTATTATAATTATATATAACTACATAATAAATAATAATTAAAATAAAATATTACCTAATTAAAACATTTTTAATTGAAAAAGAAAGAAAGAAATGTTATCGTTTACATAACAATTCAAATTCAAATATAAAAATTCAAATAATTTTAAGTTTTAAATGCAATATACACATGTTATCTTTAAGTCAATTGACTGGTCAATTGACCAAAAGTATTTGACCAGTCATTTGACCGGTCAATTGACCAGTCAATTGACCGGTCAATTGACATTGTGCAACCCTACTACACACTAGGCCTATTCTTGCGGCATGGAGCGAACTTTTTTGTTTGGTATGCCCAGTTTTTGATCAGTAGGTAGGACTAGTAGGCCTAGGGGGTAGGCCTACTTTAGATTTAAAATAGCGACGTTAAAGGTTTTGTAGGTAGGCCCTACTTTAGATTTAAAATAGCGACGTTAAAGGTTTTGTAGGTACTTTAGATTTAAAATAGCGACGTTAGGCCTAGCCTAGGCCTGCCTAGTGCATGGTCATAGTAGGCATAGACCGTAAGAATTACTATACACTATTCTTACGGCGCGCCTGTTGATGAGTCACGTGATGAGACAACCAATGAAAACACATACCTACCGTAAGAATAATTTCTAGTAATTCTTACGGTATGCCGTAAGAATATCCTCTGCCTTGTTAAAAAGTTGGCACATGCCAACCATAAAAGTAGCCTACCGGAGCCGGACCCAGACCCCTTTCATAACCTGTAGGCCTAGCCCTAGGCTTTCCCTAGGCCTGGACCTGGTTAAAGACCAGGCATTTAGGCCCAGTTCCCACTAATTAGTTTAGTTACCTTACTTACCTATAAGAGGATAGGATTTACGTGTTAAATTGTTTGGAGTGTAGGCCTAGGCCTAGCCTATACAGTCAATCCGAATTGACTGAATTTGGTTAAAGTTCAATTTGGTTTGACTTGAAGTGTTTATCACGGACATTCAAAGCGACTTCCTTAATCCTATTTCGATTCGAATTGAATTTGTTGTTGTTGCAGTTTAGGCCCTAAATAGATGCTACAAGATTCTATAAATAACACTTGAAAATCAGTCTTGGGGAGAAGCGCGCTACAAGTAGCATGCTACTTTTACATGTAGCGGAGCCAATAGGTGCTACTTTATTAAGAGGGCATATTGTAGCGGTAGCATGCTACAACTTTTGTAGCGTTAGCGTGATATTTGCGCTACTTTTTAAGGGTAGGGCCTAATTATGCTGTATAGCGCCTCACGCGAAAATCACCATAATTTTCACCCAAAAACACAATTTTCACCCAAAAACACAATTTTCACTGTGAATCACATAATCAATAATGAAATCACGATTTACAATAAACGAAATTTATTTTCAAAAGCATTTACAAAGTACTAACCTCTTAAATATGACTAGGCCTAGGCCTACGTAGTGACAGTTAGCTGCACTGAGCAGCCATTTTAATGTAAACACACAAGCCATGTAGGCCTACCGATTGTTGAAACATAAACTGAGAACACTTTAGACAATAAAACACCCGAAATTCTTTCCGTTACGGTACTTCTGTACCGAATAATTTATTATTTTCTTGTCTTTAATGGGGGGTTTTGCCCCCCAACCCCCACCGGGGCTTCGCCCCTGGACCCCAGCTAGTCTTGCATAAGTGGGCAGCCGCACCTACAATAACAATTGACTTGATTGATTGATTGGTAGCGGGGTACCCTACGGTAGTTTTACCAAAATGACAGTTGGCAACCATGCTCCAACATGGCGTGATGACAACTGATGTATTATACAACAACACATAAACACAATTGAAATAACATAAAAATGGGAAGATACTCACCTTTTACACCAAAAACAGTAATAAATGGATAAAGGTAACATAATAATGCTTTTCAATGTCTTTTTGAATGAAAATTATGGTGATTTTCGCGTGAGGCGCTATACGGCATAATTAGGCCTACCCTTTTTAAGTTCCGGCGCCAGCAGTCCCAGTACCTAACTAACTTGTAACGCCCGCCGCGCCACATCATGTGCTCGCCATGTAGACCGCCCCGTAATCTCGTCTCACTTGCACACAACCCTCGACAAATCCGCAAGGCGTAATATTCACTTGCAACGAGGTGGCGCAGGTAAACCGGGGTCTGGGGCAAAGCCCCAGCCGCCAGAGGCAACGGAAATTTTTTGGGGTCCTGTGTTATATTTGGTGACCTAAAACGCGATTTGAGGCGACATCTAATCTTAAAAAACGATTAAAAGAAAGCTAATAGGCCTACTGCATTATTAACTCCTTACGTACGTCACTTAATAGGAGTTCGATCCTCGGTCAATGTGAAGTAGGCCTAGGGGCATTCGGATTTAAAAGCAAAGTGGCTGACATCTGGTGAGCAAAGCGCGAACCCGCTGGAGTAGCATTAAGTTGAGATATGGCCGCTTATAAGTATGTTTTCCTATGGCACTTGCAATGGATCACGACTGAAATAAACACTCAATAAAGACAAAACTACACCACCAATTCATGAAATTGAGTTTGTAAGTCTAGTGGAATATCTGTAGCCACATCGTATACATCCTAGATAGGAAAATGTTAGTGAAAATAAGCGTGAAAGTTGAACTTCGGGGACGATAACATTTGAAGTAACCCGGAGTAGGGTAGGATGTTTTCGTCGGTTTAATCGGGGAAAAATATTGTAGGGGACGTTTAAATAGTATAAGATTATAATTAAACTATCTATGAATGAAATAAAATGGTAAGATTGTTAAAAACACGTGATGATGGAGCATCAGCTTGTCATGAGTTCGTTCATTTTTAGGCCTACAAGTGGGCGTGTGTATAGGCCTACACACAGCTCTCAATGTAGGATGTTTTTGTCAGTGAAATCGTGAAAAAATACTGTAGGTGACGTTTAAATAGTGTAACATTTTTAAAACTATCTATGAATGAAATAAAATTGCAAGATTGTTAAAAACATGCGATAATCGAGCATCAGCTAGTCATAAGGTCGTTCATTTGCCTATAAGTGTACACAAACCAATCAATCATTTGTTTGATATTTTCGAGCCTGCTCGGCAACGTATTTAATATAAACTAACGCTGATCAATATCATTAATATTACGCCCATGGAGAAAAGATAATGATAGCAATTTTGTGCACGAAATTGTTTCTCAGAGAGATCTAGGCTTTCCGTAGGAGGGCCTAGGCCCTAGGCCCTAGCTGCGAGTTTCCGAGTTTAGCACCACCATGCGACGTACGTTAGTTTACGGGAAACAGCTTTTTCCGAATAAATGGGTTAACGAAATGGCTGTAGGTCTAGTTTATTAGAAATTACACGGATGCAAGTAAATTAATGTCCTATAATTTTGTCACACATGGCCCGGAACTATCTGGTATTGTAGGAAATCAAATTGGGACCGATCGGTAAAAGTAGGCCTAAATTGACTCTTCGGAAAAGGAAATAAATATATTTCAAAGAGTTGCAGGATGACTTTGAACATCACAATAGGCTAACTAATGTCATAACATTAATGTACATCCTAATTGCATATCACAACATTCACCAACGATTGATTATTGAGCATTCAAATCGTCAGTTTATACACAGAAGCTTAGGGAAGGACTACTCCTAATGCTACTCCGGCCGGCCATGATGCACGTTACGCCCACCGACGGTGCTGCCCCTGGATTTCACTTTAAATCCCTATAGGCTAGGACCGCGGCACAATGCGAGTTCAAATAGGCAGGCCTTCCACCTGCTGGATTTACGTCTATGTTTTCATGAGAATGGGCAAGGTCACTGATTTTCTAATTAAAATAAACACTACTTTCGTTTATTATGATTCATAAAACTAAATCCAAGATCGCGGAAGGCCTAGGCCCTATTGTGATTTCAACCTAGCAGCTGACGTTTGCAAGTCTGCAAGATGCTCGACAAGTTACACGATTTCATTATTAGGGCTACACTTATTATCAGGAGGATGTTGCACGAGATTTAGGGTTGTCGGTGGATTCTCGTATTTCTCTCCAATAACGTCAGATGAAGTTAAAAACATAACTAAGAGTGGTTTCGTCGTTAGCGTCGATTTTACGCCTAGTTTAGGCGTCTCGTCTCTTTGTTACGTGCGTTGTTGGGTAGCCTGGAACTTGACCTTGACTTTTTGATACTTTGTTTTTGGCGAGTGGTTGGTAACAGGCCATGCTGCGCATCAGGTTATGCGTGGTAGTTGTATTGCAGGCGCGGCGATTAATTGGCGATTAATCGTAAGAAAAGCACGGTCGCACGATAAGTTATCTGCGAATGTCAATTTGCAAACTCGCAAGCACCAAATTTTCACTCGCAAATTGCGAGCTTGCGAGGGAGATTGTCGAGGGTTGCTTGCACATTATCTCCCTCGCTCACGCGCTCTCTCTCTGCGTCGTCCAAAGGATGCAAGCGATCGCCGATCTGTCACATCATGTGAGCTGACTTTACCAAAAATATTGCAATGATTATTAAATTGCGTAGTGCATCTTGAGTGCTAGGTATTTCAGGGTCGTAAACAAAGATGTATCCACGATAATTAGAAGTCGTATTATTGATTTAGAGCATAAGCCTCTCAATAATTACGCCAATTGTCTGAATTGCACATTAAAATGAAGTGATTTGTGTCATATCCCCCCTCCCTTGGGACATTCCGGGCTATATTTCTTTGTCGCATTCTTCTGCAGTGATTCCGCGAAAAACACGTTGTTGAAAAGAACAAATGCAATATATGATTGTTGATCGTTAGGCCTAGAAGGCTAGAATTCTTAAAAGACTAGGGCCTAGGTAGCCTAAACGTTGAAAGAACGCCTTCTATCACAATGGAAACCGAAACTATGTGCTTTGATGATAGATCACGATCGAGTTGACATAAATGGAGTTAAAAATCATCGCGGCACGATGTCAAAAGGCTTTAAAAACGGAATAATTTGAGATCTCGACACCCCCCGATTAAACATGAACATGTACCTACTCTAGTACTTTAACTAAAAATATTACTGTTAATGCTAAACACAGGAAACTTACCCCATGGATCACCAAAGGCCTAATTATTTCTTTTAGAAAAAGAGACAATCTTCATAAACAAATCCTTAAAGGTGGGCTGTAGTTAAAGTAGGGTAAATTTCAAAAACGCGTTTTTATGTATTAAACACATTTTTGACACGATTTCGATAACCCTAGTAAAAACCCGAGCTCAAACGCACGAGCCGTTCAAGAGCTAGCCCGCCTCAAAGTTGGAGGGGTGGGGGTGCCTACGTCACCGCTCCCTAGTCTCGACGGCCGCGGGTCGCTGGCTGCAGCCAACTACACACCATGCGTGCATGGCTCAAGCCCGTGCTTTCGCCGGAACCCCAATAATAGTAATACTAAATAACAACCATAATAACAAAATAATAAACTCAATTAACTCACCAATGAAGAAGTTATTCAAAATACTCAGGCTCGTAACCGTCAGCTGCTTTAAAACCAACTTTGAGCCCTGTTGATTCTGGGTACCTTTCGCGCGAATACAGTTCACAACACACGATGGGTGTCCCAATAACATTCCTTTTCTTTTTGCCAAATGTTGACCACGAATTCATCCAGTAAACAAATTGTTGGTGAGCAACGTAGCGATATTATGTATTATGAAATGATTCGTTTAGAATTACTAATTGGCTATCAGGCGCATGCAAAGCTAATAAGTGATTTGCTGTCTTCAGTGTATCAAGATTTAACACGACACTTTAAAAAAATAATATGTTCTGTGATACAGTCAGCACTGCCCCGATGTTCCCTTATTACTTTACTGTCACTGCAACACACACTAGTTTCGTCTATCAACGTTATTACGCACTCCCCACAATTACACCAATCAATATTCCCTGATCTGCCTATAAGTGATTTTTTTGGTTTATTCTCCCTTCTATCAAAACGTCGACGCTCAAAATGATAGGGTTGAATAACGGCCACCACACTCACAAAACACTATCGTACTGACTGCGTGGTGAAAGTTTATGACGCAGTACAGAAGACTCCAGAAAATAACTTTGGTGTCTTATTGTGTAAAACGGTCATTGTTGAGCCCCCAACCCCTTAACCCCCATTAAGTTGAAAGATATATTGCACCAATAAACTAATATATACACGTCATGTTATACAGTGTATGAAAGTTGTTGATTTCATTACTAACTCTTTCTGCGTGGGTGGGGAAACGGAAATGGGGAAGATGTGAATTGGAGTATTCAGTCTTGCGTTACGCTTTGATTTGCTTTGAAATACATGAGTGATACAATGAAACTAGGAACGTTGACATCACTAGATAACAAGTCGTCATCACTAGATGGTACGTCGTCGTAACTAGATGACACATAGTCGTCATGCAGTAATGCACTCTGAGGAAGAACACTATGAAGATATCCACATCTTTATCATTATCCACAGAGGAGTCATCTTCGATTGTCTATCAACGACAGTCATAACCGATTAATTCACGTTGAATTCCTATTTCCTGGATGGAATTCTCGTTCAACACAGTTGTGCCGACATGAATTTCTATCTCGGGCTATACAATACTTATAACTACCAACTACAATACTAATAATAAATACATTGTAACTCTGTTTCAAAACTCTCGCTTTCTGTGACAGCATCGCTCACTATCTTTCTTCTTAGGTACAAATACTAAGTCCCACTCGGCGCTTTTTTGTGACATGTTGAAACGATGAATCTCCCCCTTTTAATTTTATTGACGGTTTTGAATCCTTTTTTAACACGGGATTCGAAATTGAGCCTAATATGCGGCATGCCAAACTGATTTTTTTTATAAATTAGATGATATTTCAAAGTCTTCGTCAGAAAAGTTGGAAGCACACAACTGAATATTACTAGGTGTAAACCCCACGCAATTATAATTTTCTTCAAGCAAGATTTATGACGAATCGGCGATCTATCACGATTTGGAAACTGAAAACTAACTTTCTTTCCATCGACGATCACTGATTTTCCTGGCTGATTACTGCACCCGAATACACAACATATAGTCATATTGACGCGTGTTTATGTTCATAATCATGGGGTTATCTAGCAATACAATACACAATAATACGTTTTAGCACAAAATCACAACACTGCCACCTGGCATTTAGTCAATAAGAATAATAATTTAAAAAAAAAACGCTTCAATATAACTACAGTATGTACACACGTTTTACATTGAATTAGAAGGATGGTCACTTCGCACTGCTACCCCTATAACGCCCAAACATATATAAAGGAAATATGTTGTTGTTCCCCGTAGCACAGTCCGGTCAGACAGCATGAGGTCCGCGGGCTGCGACCGCTGGGTGAGTGGGAGCGGTGACGTCACGGACGGCCACCCCAGAACTTCAACGCGCTGTCGTTTCGCGAGTTCTTATCCGTTTTGGATGGGGTTTTCGGCATTCTCGTTTTTACATTACCATTCTTAAGAAAATTCTCGGATCCTTGAGTACAGCCCACCTTTAAACAAAAACGTCACAATATAATGCATAACCGCCCGTTTGATCAAAACGAAAGCGTAAGCAATATATATCATTGCTATTCTAATTTCATACACGACGGGACTCGGCTTCGATCCCTGGTATCGTGGCAAACTGGTGTAATGCAACAGTACTTTGATAATACACGGCACAGCTGAGCATTAAATAACTCACGCACTTTCTCCGCCTCGGACCTCTTCTCGGTTCATACACAACCTTAAAACGCCCCTGCTAGGTGCCACCAAAACATAACTCGGCAACTAATCGGTACGTGGAGCAGTTCACATTCGTTCTGCCCTGAAATTCCCTCTTTCCGGGGCTCGAACTAAACCACAAAAGCTTTATACTGCGCGTAACACAGTTTTCTTATTGAGTATAACACTATTCAAACGATACGTCGCGATGCGTCTTGTTCTCCACGGTACTAGTCGGGACTCGAACCCAAGCTCGTCCCACTCTCGGTCTGTTCGCTCACGATCCCACGGTAACACTGGCCAAACCGTCTCGCCTTCCAAGCCGATCTGGTCCTGTCACTCGACCTCTAGCCAATCGGAATCGCGATGCGCGCATTGGCAACCAATCGGACCCCAAATGCCGTCACCTATCCCAAAGTGCTTATCATCTGCATCGTGACGTAAATATGACGAGAAGCCTGTACCTGACCAGCCGAGTAAGGACGGGTAATGTGTCATCCCATGACACGTTACAAAGGGATTAAATAACAATAATAATGCCCAATCTGTTCTAGCCTATTACTTGTCAACTTAGTCTCAAGGCTAAATTTTATTATAAAAATTCCTTTGTCTATCTCTTTAGTTTAGTTTAGTTTAGTTTTAAGAATTTTACCATATAAATTGCTTCCTTGCATAAATATATTTTATTTTTATTTTATTTATTTATTTATTTCTTATTTTTTCATGTTGTACAAACTACTATTAATTTAAACTCTATCTTTGCTAACATCTTGTAATTGTTTTAAATTTAACATGTATTATAACTGCCCACACACGAGCACTGTGCTTATGTGGGCTTCTCTCGACTATTCTCTTCTCTTGTTTGTTTATGTACCAATTGTATTTATTTTCTTGAGAATAAAAATTTTTCTGAATCTGAATCTGAATCTAAATCCAATTTATTTATTTATTTTTATCGAAATTGCATCAAGTAGGCGTACCGGTACCGCATAAATAGACCAACCGCAATCTTGTCAAGATTATACATGATCTTGCCAAGATTTTACAAGATCTTGCCAAGATTATACAAGATCTTGCAAGTTCTTGGCAAGATCTTGGCAAGATCTTGGCAAGAAAAATACAAGATCTTACAATACAATCTTGCCAAGATCTTGTCAAGATTTAGGGGGCCTAGCCTGAACCTAGGCCCCATGCTTAGGCCTAGGATATGTTTGTTTTATTTTCGAAATACCTATTTAATAATCCTGTCAAATAAGATCGTATATTGACGTTTGGAGGAAAAAATTGCGATGTCGCTGAATTTTTGCAGAGACCTTCCTTATATAATACTTATTAACATACTAAAACTCCCCTACACTCGGAGTGGAGCTTCGGCCGCCATATTGGAAAATGGCGGCAAAAAGGTGTTTGTTATCGAATATCTCCGAATTGGTTTGAGATAGACAAAATATCTCAATTGCAAAAATATTCCCCATTTAATTCTCTACAAAACAGGTGTCTTCTATAGTTTTTGTTTTGGTAGGGGCAGAGGTTACGTCACAAAATCGTGGTTTATATGTTGCTCATTGGAGTACCAGCTTATTTCCAAATTTTCACGCCCGGCATCAAACAATGCCCGGTAAATCCGTAAGAAATCGATTAAAATACAAAAGGACTTTTGTACGGGGTTCATGAAAGCTTCCATTAGTATTTTTAAAAATCAGTTCTGCAAAATCGGATTTTGAATTTACCCGGAATTTGGGTTTTTCCATTGTTGGCATTTCCTCAAAAGTGCCCTTCTTGACTGACGATTTTTAAGCACTAAATAGCATTGGAGGAAAAATTCTTCCTACGCACGTTGAAATGACTCAAATAATGATCCGATTACAACCAAAGTTTAAATCCAATTTGGCTGCTAATTCCTAATATCCATAACATCAAAGTGAATTATGTAACAAAAAGTGTGTAAAAACTGCACGAAAACAGTATTCATATTGTGAATATTAGGAATTAGCAGCCATATTGGATTTAAACTTTGGATGAAATTAGATCATTATTTAAGGCATTTCAATGTGCGTACAAAGAATTTTTCCTCCAATGCTATTTAGTGCTTAATAATGGAGAGTCAAATATGGCATTTTTTAGGAAATGCCAACAATGGAAAAACCCAAATTCTGGGTAAATGCAAAATCCGATTTCGCAGAACTGATTTTTTAAAATACTAATGGAAGCTTTCATGAACCCCGTACAAAAGTTCTTTTGTATTTAAATCGATTTCTTACGGATTTCCTGGGCATTGTTTGATGCTGGGCGTGAAAATTTGGAAATTAGCTGGTACTCCAATAAGCAACATATAAACCACGATTTTGTGACGTAACCTTTGCCCCTACCAAAACTATAGAAGACACCTGTTTTGTAGGGAATTAAATGGGGAATATTTTTGCCATTGAGATATTTTGTCTATCTCAAACCAATTTGGAGATATTCGATAACAAACACCTTTTTGGCCGCCATTTTCCAATATGGCGGCCGAAGCTCCAGTCCGATTGTAGGGGAGTTTTAGTATGTTGATAAGTATCCTTTAAGGAAGGTCTCTGCAAAAATTCAGCGACATCGCAATTTTTTCCTCCAAAAAATCTTATTTGACAGGATTATTAACTGTAGGTTATGGAAAAATTAACAATAACAAATCGTTTATAGCAAAAACAAAGATCAGCGGAAATAACGGAACATCTGAAAGGACAGTCATATAGGTTCCTCCACTTAACCCAGACTGCCGAGCGGACGTCGAGGAGAACGAAGCCGTTACACAAGCTCTCGAACCCTCCATCTGTTTTAACCAGGGGTATGTTTCAGGGCAGAGCGGTAACCCTGCTCACCCACTCTACCATGCCCGAAGGATGCTTAACTTTGGTGATCAAGTGAGAACCGGCTAAACGACTGCGGCTAAACCGTTGGTTTTAACTGTTTAACCCATGTCTTAGTTAGGTACACCTTGGAAAGTACTAGTAAATTGTTTTGGTTTTCTTTTGTTCGTTTTCAAAATGTAGGCTATTTGACTTGAAAAAGTGCTATGAAATAAGCACAAAATGTTGTCTAAATAAATAACTACCTACCTACTACACGGATAACCGATTAGCTAATATGCCTAATGAACATAATTAACAACCATAAAGCCTTTATTTAAATATATAGGCCTAGGCCTATAGGCCCTATATATTAGAACTTTTTTTTTTCCCTCAGAACCTTAATTTTATAAATTAATATATACGTGTGAAATTTGAGCGCAATCAAAAAATAATTTTTCATAAAAATCGCAATTTTACGCTTTTTTTGTTTAAAAAACATACGCTCATCCAACGCGCCTGAAAAAGCGTTTGTGAAGCTTCCTAGTAATAATTACACAGTAAAATTGTTTTAAACTGGTCTGTTAAGACTATGAGTGTGTGACATACTCCTCAGAGTTTATCCAAATGCCCTAGATCTCTGAACTACCCACAGATGTGTACCGTATCGAAACGCTGTCTCGTCTAATCCAGGCATGTGCTATTCAGACACATTTTTGTCTGTTCCTGTTGTCAAGTTTCTGCAACAATATGAATGAAATAACAGCTCCAGGAAGGGAAACAATATACCTTCAATTAATTAATTACCAAGGCTACACAATCAGCCGGGATTAGAAAGTTTATCACTAGTGAACCTGAAGAACATCTAGAAGACTTTATCACAAGACCAGAGCACTGAATACTGATACAAAAGTTGCTAGCCCTACACTAAAGTAGGCCAAGTAAAGTGCTACGTAAGCTAGTTTTATTGCACTTGCACATTGGCCAAAGTTGAGTGAGTTTTAAATCCGTGACATTTATTATAGAAATGCCTCTCGTTAACAATTACAATGAATACTGCAAATTTTGGTAAAGCCAGAGCTTTTTTATTCTTTCTGCTTTTCAATTGAGGCATAATAAAGGTCCTGAATAGTTTTTTAATGTTAACCACACTTGTCTAGAATTGACGCTTGTCTGCAAGCTAGGATCAGCTGAAGCAGCCTCTGTGTGGAATAATTCCAATTAAACTAGGTTTTGGTTTATTTGGATTAAGGACGCGTCAACCGTTAGGTCATAATGCACCACTCTAACCTAAGGGGGGGGGGGGGAGGAGGGGCCCATGCTGGTCAGAACCAGCCACGGGTAAGGGGAGGACGGGGGGTTTCTCACGTCGCGGTCGTCATCGTCTTTGTCATCGTTCGTTGTGTCATTGTCATCGTCGCTGGGGGGTCGTCAAGGGAAGGGGGCAAGGTCCCCGACGACCTTCGCAAACACTTTTTCAGGCGCGTTGTTGGATGTGCGTAATTGATACATTGAGTTGCCATGTGTTATGCGGACTTTCTGTTGTTCTGTGAAAAAATATTAGCCCTACTAGGCCTAAGCCAAATTTTTTTTAAATTAAATTAAATAACAAATTAACGTAAATTTTCAATTACTAATCATAATTTATAAAAAGAAACAAATCGTATAATTTGCAATTTTCATAAGAAATAATTATTCGATTGCGCTCAAATTTAACACGAATATATTAATTCATAAAATTAAGGTTCTGTGAAAAAATCATTACAATAGGATAAAGCATGTAGGCCTAGGTATTATAAGTCAAAGAAATGTTTAAAAAAAGAAAAAACCCGTAAAATTTCGATATTCATGAGAAATAATTTTTGGATTGCGCACAAATTTCACACGAATATCTTAATTCATCAAATTAAGGTTCTGTGAAAAAATCATTAAAATCGGTTAAAGCATCTGTGTTATGAGTCGAAGAAACTTTTTAAAAATTTAAAAAATCGTTACGATTTTCATGGGAAATAATTTTCTGATTGCGCTAAAAACCGTGGCAGTTTTAAGTTTAGAGATTTTGAAGGCCTCCAGAAAATTTCATCGCAATAGGGAATATTCCACTTAATATTTTATATTTTATTTAAATTCTTATTCATGTCTTAATAGTCACTGCACTTTTTTTTATTTAAAAAAAATGTTTTTTGTGTAATTTAAACAAGAATTAAATGGGTCCCCCAGTTTGCGCGCCAAAAACGAGCGTGCGCCATCTTTGGACGGTACTACGTCATAACTGTGTTGAGTCAAGGCCAATTGGAAACTAAATGTACGTATATTTGTACATATTTACATACAGACAGCGGTGCTCGCCCATCCGCTCAACACAAACAACTCCACAGGGATGTACATTTTCACCGTCTTTGGTTTTTCTTTTTTCGTATGTGACAGGAGATTTCGCGAGATCATTGTGGTAAAGAATAACGAGCATTTTGTGTTGAGTTTTTGCATAGCCTAGGACTATCATATGGTATTCTTTATCTACAATAGGCTTTAATTAGTCATCAAAGTAAGGTTTTTGTGCGGGATGTGTGTCAGAACATGAACGTGCAGGCCTAGGGTTGGCAAGTTAAGCCTAGGGCTTGTCAAGTGAGTAATTTTAGTATTCACATACCAATGCCTATATCCTACAGGAACGATTGGCCTAGACTGTTGTATAATAAATAATTTTCTACGTCTAGGCCTAGACCTAGGACTGTTTCAGTTTTGTTTTTTGATTGCAATGTCAACTTTTCTCGTTTTCTGGCTAGGCGTTAAATGTAAAATGTCCGCCATCTGTTTACATTACTGTAGGCTACGCTAGGCGCTGCTTTGTTTAAAACACCGCCGTCTTGATGTATATCTCGATCCTACTATAATACTATTTCAACATCTTTGGTCTGGATGTATGTTTATCCAGACGGCGTTGGATCAACACAGTTCTGACGTCACAGTCGTTTTTGCCGCTTTAAAAAAGTGCTGCTTTTAAAACGGCTATAAATCACTGGATTATTATTTCACGGAAAAACAAAGTACATATTTGTAATCGGGACGAAATACTTCTTCTAAAAAATCTATTCCTACAGTATTTGGCGGAAGTGGAATATTCCCTATTGCAGTATCGGTTTAGCCGGGATCGTGTTAACAGACACACAAAAATACAAAAAAAAAAAGAAAAAAGAAATTCCGTATTTTTTTCTCCAGTGTAGTGAAATGGAATCTTTGCTACGCTCATCCAATTAAAGGGGCTAAAAACCCCAAATATTATTTTTACCACGTGATCTATAGCACAATACTACACTTAAATGACCGTTTAAAAAATTATATCTTGTAACTGTGATTTAACACGAATTTTTTAATTTTTTTGATCCAGAAATTGGCGAAAATTGGTGTTTTGGAAAATTTCCTAATTCGGCTTTAACCTGCTTCTTTTTTGGTCCACATAGATACTAGAGCATAGTACCAATCTAAAATGCCCCTTTATAACATCGTGTCTTGAAACTGTGCCCAAATATACCCTCAAACACCAAAAATATGCATTCC
This sequence comes from Sweltsa coloradensis, assembly GCA_024449915.1. Classification (NCBI taxonomy): domain Eukaryota; kingdom Metazoa; phylum Arthropoda; class Insecta; order Plecoptera; family Chloroperlidae; genus Sweltsa; species Sweltsa coloradensis. The sequence continues at coordinate 116,472 of JAMZAV010001542.1, read as the reverse complement.
AAAAACACACCCCATCTTGGTAATCAGCATATTTTGACCAAACTACTTGCCCAAATTACAAAACAAAATATTAAGAATTTACAGACAAGGCTGTTGAGTACGTCATTAATGGCCAATATTTTTTTGGATCAAAATCCTCCAAGGTCACGGGGCATAAAGATCGTCCCCATGTTATTTCTTATGGGAGATTCTTGCCGATGGGACCTAGCTCGAAAAATGTCATGTTTGACAATTTTTTGGGAGGTCATGGTGGCCCCAATAATTTTTCTGTTAATTGCTAAATTCATTACTAGTTAGCCTGAATGAAATATATTTTTTGAGTTTAGCGGTTAAATACCCCTTTAATATAAACATAAAATGGAAAACCGGACACCGTGACATATTGCCTGAAAACTGAGACTTCTGGTCACGCTAGCAAAAAGTGAGAAATTAATGTCTGGAGCAATACCTACCTAGTCAAGTGTTCTTTGCTTTCCCATTCGGCACTATGTGGTTTGAGCCAGTAGTTGCTCGCCTGTTTTCTGTTTCTAAGTGGTTTCGTGTAAGAAATGCCTTCGATGAATACAATGCCAACTCCATTAATCTTACATCCTGAGTCTTGACATGACAAATGACAAAAATAAAATGTGTGCTTCTCCCCATTTTGTATGTAGTATCAGGCCTACTACTTAGGCATTTAGTATCCTACTACGTAGGCATAATGGCTACGGTTGCGTTCCGTTAACTGCTGGACGTACTGAACCAGCAGCCAGCTTTACTGACGAATACTGGGCAAAAAACCTCCAGCACTTCCAGTAAACTGAAGGCGCTGGGCCAGCAATTTACGGGACGCTCAGCACACTGCTGACAGCAGTTAACGGAACGGGTCCAGTAAAGCTGGCTTACTGGTTCAGTACTTCCAGCAGTAAACGGAACGCAACCTACATCATACCTGTGTTCATTAGAGCTCTTTTGCTTGGATGCAGAATATTGGTTAAAATAGTGTAGCTTCTGTATGTAGGCCTAGGCCTATATTTTTTAGTTAAATGATTGTAAGTGCTTTCTTGAAGCAAATTAAACCTCACAAGTAGTCCTGAATCTAATTTCTTTGTTGCAGGCTGTATTGAATAACAAAATACACAATGGCGGAATTAATGGCCAAATTCTTCGATTTCTCAAAGCCACTGGAACGTCAATGTTTACCTTGTGGCCAGACACAGGGCTTGGTTGAAGTGAGAGAAGATGAGATGTTCGACGATCCTACTAATGTCTCCCGCCCATCCAAGGGTTACAATTACGTAGAGAAATTTCAGGCAATTGAACAACAAAATCAAATGCAGGTAAGAATGTAACACTTTGGCTTAACCATATTTGAAGGGAACATTCCAGACTCAATATTTGCACCATTTAACCATGTCTTGTTTGGGATTCTGCGTTTACCCTTCATTCAGTGCAAAAGTAGGCCTAATTGCTTAACTTAGGCTATATTTGCAATTATTATGTATATAGGCCTACTATATGCAATAGAGATGGACAATTGCGTATACTTTCCTAAATGTGTTCACTCTTAGCTATCAGCGGCATCGGAGTCAGGGGGGCAGGGTGGTAGCTTGCCCCTCTGAGCATACAGGGGGGGGGAGGTAAAAGTATCTTCACGCAAATTAACCACAATAAGTGTGTTTTTCATTTGTGTGTCCAATACAATTACAAACATTGATTAGTGTAACTAGCTTTGTACTTTCTTGAAAAATATTGTCTGTAACCGTAGATGGTGGATGTCTCATGGTACAAACAGCCCCCCTCCCCGCAAACAAGCCCAAATCGAGAGAAAGAGGAATCCGCAGCAGTCTCGCGACGACTGCTTAATGAAGATAGCTTATATTAACTGCACCAGCATCGGCAGCAACCGTGGAACAATATTTTAGTGCCCTAAAACGTGTTAAAAGGGAGAATCGTTCCCAAATGAGATTATCTGCTACTACTTTATAAGAAGCTAGCCAACGAGATAGAGATAGTCCAAATCTGCACTAAGTTTGTAAACAAAACTAGCAATTGTTGCAAAGTGTTTGGCACTTTTCACCACTAAAAGCTACTTACCAATATTCAAGGCAGTGGCGCATCCAGTAGGGGTGGGCTACATCGCCCCCCCCCCCCCTACAAATCATCTAGGTTTTCACAAAAAATTAAATTCATATATTAGGGCCTATCTTTTCTTTTTCTGCATTTAGCAAAACCTCTTCTTCTAAAAAAAACATAAAAAACAATTAAGAGATTTATAGGACATGTGTTTTAGGCAAATTGGGCTGTTCGCTTAGCGACTGACACCACGGGTGTCTGAAATTTTGAACAAATGTCACGAATGTGGAAATCAAGGGCTCTGCAGTAAAACATTTCTAACATTTATTTGAAAATAAATTATAAATAATAAATTAGTTTTCACGAATTTTGATTTTGTCAAAACTCAAAATCTTCAAAATTGACGTTATTCGTGATTTTTTCTGGCTGATTAAGACAAAACCTAGAAAGTGTATGACCGCAGGGCTGTCCATGTTTGCTTCATTGACAACTTTGCAAAGTTTCATATACGTCGGATGCATCTTGGCCGAGCGAATAGCTGAAAACTGCCAAATGTGTCCCATTCCGTCTTAAAAAATAAGTATTTAAAAAAAATTGTCTACGGGCTATTGTGCCCCCCCCCCCCCCCCCATTGAGTCAATTGTCCAATCCTCCCCCCCCAAAAAAAAAAAATTCCAGCGTACGCCACTGACTCAAGGTCATTAGTTGCATATTATGTACTTATGTATGGAGGAAGGTAGGGCCTACTCTTCCTGCGCCTGCTCTATACATGTAGGCCTATATTTTTAGTAAGTTTTAAATCATCATTATCTTTTGCCACGTCCAACTCATGCGTTGGGTCGGCATTGAAGACAGGCCTCTCCATCTTCTTCTGTCCTGCCACCACTCCTCTTCTTCCACCACATTCCAGTCTCCTCCACGCCCTTCTTCATCTTTTCTCACACTTTTCTGCCATTGTTGTCGTGGTCTGCCCCTTGGTCTCCTTCCTTCTCGGTAGGCCTAATCTCGCTCTTTCCATCCTTTTGACATGTCCGAACCACTTTAATCTTCTCTCTCCATTCGCTCCAATAAATTCCTCACGCCTGCTTGATCTCGGATATCCTCAATCCTCATTAGCCATTCCTTATTCGGTCCCATCTAGTGTTACCTACAATGCTTCTCAAAAACTTCATATCTACAGCCTGCACAAGGCTCTCATCCACTGTTGTCATATTCCAAGTCTCTGCTGCATATGTCAGCAACAGTATTGGAACAAAATAGGTTTGGTAGATGGTAACCTTGCACTTCTTTGGTACTTCTCTGTTTCATCTCTGTTCACATGATCTCGGATAGATTGGAATAACCCTACAGCTTGCTGCCTCCTTCTTCCTATATCTGGTTGAATCCTTCCATCGCATGCTACTATACTCCCCAAATACTTAAAATTCTCCACTTGCTTTAAAATCTGTCCTAGTAGAATCCTGACATTCTTTGCTTTATCTTGTGTCATCAGCATTGTTTCACTCTTGCCACTTCCAAACACCAGACTATATTCTCCTGCCACCAGTGGCGTTTCCTGGCATCAAATTCAGGTGGGGCAAGTAGATTTAATTCATGTCTTTTGCGCACACATTTTTCTCGGAGAACTGCCAGGACCAACCTTTCGATATGAATCCTACCAATGTTATTGATAAATGCTAAAACATTAATGAAGAAAATGCGAATAATTTATTATTAGGAGAATAAATTTAACTTCACAAATATAGTGAATTCAAAAGTCGTAAAAGTACTCCGTCGTTCAAAGTCGTTCAAAATAACTTTTTATCAATATAGGCCTACCAGTTGTTTGATTTTAAATGAGTTACAACATTTGAGTCCACATGTAAAATAGATGAATATCGTTCCAATAACTACATTTAGTGATATTTTTGACATGCTGTCGATTACGCAAAGTATTAGCGCCGAATTTGTCCGCCCGTCAGTGTTTTACACAGGATGGGGCTAGGTCCTATTTGCCCCTCTTGGTACCGTACGCGGCGCGATTCGCTCGGTGTGGGCGGAGCTACACGTGCATGCTGAGGCATAGGACGACTAGGGCTAGCCAGCGCTAGCCCCTAGGAACGCTTCACGTGGATGCGGCGGTGGGTGCTACTACGTAACGATATTTTTCAACTACTCTTGACTCTAATTCTATTGTTGGCGCGGAAATTGAATACGATTTTAACTTAATAAATAATTCAAGCAATTTTAAATGTTTTTTACTATTTTATTCTTTTGTGCCATGCTAGAAATTGTTGGTGGGGGTAAGCCCCACCTGCCCCTATGCAGGAAACGCCACTGCCTGCCACCACACTCCACACATCAACTTGAGATTGCACCTCCTCTTCATCCTCTCCCCACACCAAAAGATCGTCTGCAAATAACATTATTTTCATACATTCTTCTCAGATTCTCTCTACAACTTTCCTAGTGATTTCGTCCATGACAATAATGAACAATAGTGGTGACAGTACACTTCCTTGTTTTAACCCACTCCTAATGTCAAACCACTCCGTAATTCCACCTCTTGTCTTTACAGCACTTCTAGGTATTGAGTACAACTATTTCACTCTTATTATTATTCCTGTTTTTTATATGTTTAGTAGTGTCCAACCTTGGAAGATTGCCTAGTGGGCAACAGCAATCACCGTAAAACAAGGGTAGATAGACCTCAGCTGTAAACTTGGACAGCCGGTGTTCGGTTCATACAATACTTGCCTATGTGTTTATTGTTTTTAGAGGAACAGTAAACGTGTAAATACGTAAACCATCTATTGACTGTGAATAAATATATCTTGTCTTTGTTTACAGGCGGCCCGAGAAGAAGTTAATATTATTCCTTGTGGCATGAGCGATATCGACGACCAGACCTCGATCGGTTGCAGCATGGTTATTCCTCCGACTTCTCTGTTCAAACTAGAGGAATCCATGCAAGTTTTTAGCCAGTATGAATTTACAAAGAAGATTAAAGTCACACTGCCTATCACCAGTGCTCAAACAAAGGTTAGTTTCTCTCCCTTATGAATGCATACTACTGTGGTTGGTCCCACTAGCCTCTAAGAGCCAACCTGTCATCCTGTCGATCATTACCTACTCTTAAGAGGCTGACTGCAATCAACTGCAGCCATTGGTTGCAGTTTACTACAATAGCCTTTCTAAAGAATGTTCTTAACAGACTGACTGCAATTGTTGGACATTAAAGCCTACCTAGGCTTACAAATTATATTTAAATAGGCCTGTATGTAGGATTATTATTATATTTCATCATTGGGCCTATAAATAGAGCTAGACCAATTCCACTTTTTTTGTTGATGCCAATTCCATACCTAAATCCACTGATGCCGATTCGATTTGATTATTAACGTATTTTTTTCTACAGGTAGCCTAGGCCTACATGTGTATTTTTTTATTTTTGCATCCCTAAAAAACAAGCGAGTCATATTCCGTCATTCATTGTATCTGGATGGGTTAAAAACTTAAAAGGTATATAGGCACCGAGCGTTCATACAACTAGCGCCGTGAGTGTTCAAATCTGGAACAAATTGTGTGAAGATTTGGCAATCACCCATCCTTTCCCATGTTAATTTGCTCATTTTTAAATTGCCGTTATTAATCATACTAGTTACTATTATTATTATTATTATTATTATTATTATTATTATTATTATTATTATTATTATTATTATTATTATTATACACACAATTCAAATGTTATGATATGAAGCAGTCTTTCACACGAGCAGTCTGCTCATGAAGGCAACTTGCTTATTTGATATTGTTTAATGTATTGTGTGTGTTAAATCAAATAAATTGAATTGAATTATTATTATTATTATTATTATTATTATTGAGCGAGCGTAGCGAGCGTCTCCACTTGACTCTTATGGCTCGAATGTCTGTTTTGTTTTTTTCTGTTACTGCTTCGATACAGGTCGCACCGTTTCTCTGATCGACCTGAAATTTTGCACACATGTACATACCACCTAGGCGGGTTGCTGTATAGTTTTTGAACAAAATCCGATCGTTGGTTATAAAAAAAAATAAAAAAATAAAAAAATAAAAATGTTCCGATCGTTATGAAATTTTGCAGGGTCAATAAGTACAACATTCTCTCCTATTTTCCAAATTTTCAGCTAAATCGGTCGATACCTTAAAGACTTATTTGGTAATCATAATTCGAAAATGATGTTAAAAAATGAAGGAGGCAGTGAAGATACAAAGATACACTTTAGAAGGCATGACGTGAATTAGTACAATGCAAAGATGTTGGAATAGTATAGTGTACAATGTCAATATCCAGTTAGGCCTACACTGTGTGGTGGGCCTTATGGGAATGTCGTACTCGGGTCATGTTGCACGTACCGGTGCTCGCTCAACAACGCGTCCAACTGAGCGTTTTCCTAGTTATTATTATTATTGAGCGAGCGAAGCGAGCGTCTCCACTTGACTCTTATGGCTCGAATGTCTGTTTTTTTTTTTTTTCTGTTACTGCTTCGATACAGGTCGCACCGTTTCTCTGATCGACCTGAAATTTTGCACACATGTACATACCACCTAGGCGGGTTGCTGTATAGTTTTGTGGCAAAATCGTTCAAAAAGTTAAAAAGTTACATTAAAGTTAATCGAAAGTTTTTTTTTCAAACTAAACGGCGATAAAATCTGAGGTGGCCAAATCATTTAGAATGTCCGTCCAATCACGAATATGTTATTTTTATTTTAAACCGATAAGTAGTGTAGATGGAAATTACATTATAACAAAGTCCCGTTACTATGGCATCGGAAAGTCGCACAGCTTTTTTGGCTCATGATAGCGGTCAAACGGAGGCTCGGATCGAGTTGAAATTTTGACCATCCGCAAGTTTCGTTCCCGATTGAATGCCATTAGTTTTGTGGCAAAATCGTTAAAAAAGTTATAAAGTTACATTAAGTTAATCTAAAGTTTTTTTTTAAACTAAACGGCGACAAAATCTGAGGTAGCCAAATCATTTAGAATGTCCGTCCGGTCACGAATATGTTAATTTTATTTTGATCCGATAAGTAGTGTAGATAGAAATTACATTTTAACAAAAGTAACGTAACCATGGCAACGAAAAGTCGCACAAGAATTCTGGTCACTATGTACTGCCACCTAGAAGAAATCAAGAGTAAAATAGTTTTCCCAAAGAAATGATGTCAAGGTCCTCTAGATGGCGGTGGATTTTATCCATTCTCTCCTATTTTACAAATTTTCAGCTAAATTGGTCAAGACCTTAAAGACTTATTGGTATGTAACATTATGGGCATGTCGTACTCGGGTCGTGTTGCACGTACCGGTGCTCGCTCAACAACGCGTCCAACTGAGCGTTTTCCTAGTTATTATTATTGGCGTGAGCTGGTGGGAAGAAGTGCGAGTGAACCTGAAGAGGACATGACAGGCCTGGCAAGCCGGTGTTAACAACTCATAAAAGGCCCTAGAAAATTGGTGGCTATAGCCACCCCCTGACCTAACTCAAGGTGGAAACAGGAGTCAGAAATATATATATATATATTAGGGATGTGCGGGTAGTGGTTTTTGAACTCGGGTCGGGCTCGGGTCGGGTAATTGAAAGTACCCTCGGGCTCGGGTAATTGAAGTACCCTCGGGTCGGGCTCGGGTAGTGAAATTTTATTTTTATTTGTGAATTCATTTAAAAAAAAAAATCCTACAAAACAGTTTTGCATTGGTTGCAGGTAGCCACTCTGGGCTGTGTTGACACAAAGTACTTCCAAATCGGCGTCTTATTCCTGCTGGGGGGGCCTAGCAGGTGATGAACCTGTCAGACCCTACTCGTCTTTTCCTTCAACCTCTTCATCTGCAGCCAAGAGCTAATATAGCACGTGTACCTGTGCTATAGCCAAGAGCTTGCAATTTGTAGTCTTGTTTCCTTTCGTTTTCGAATCCCAGTCACAATTAGTAGGGCAGCCTCTCTCGTTGCCATGGGTCTTGGTTCAAATCCAGGGTAAGACATGGTTCTTTTGTCGCCCAAGCACCAGAGTCTAGGAGGGAAGCCCCCTCACTGGTTGTGCTGTGTTGTGACTTTCCACCCTTCCTATCTCTAACCTTTTCTCTTTGTATGAATGAAGAGGCACCCTTGCCCAGCAACAGCAGGAGGGGCAGCTTTTCTCTTGTTGCCAAGGGTCCTGGTTCGAATCCAGGGTAAGTCATGGATTTCTTGTCTCCCGAGCACCAGAGTTGGGAGGGAAGCCCCCTTACTGTCTGTGCGGGACTGTGTGCCCCAGTATGAATGGTGTGTGAAGTAACCTTGCTGATGATGACAACATGCTTGCAGAATTTACTTCTTGCATGGCCCTACCACAGGTTTGGTTATGTGTTGTGAGTTTTGGTTGCATGTAGTTAGCTGATTTTTAGTGGCCACCATCCGCCTGAAGAGTCCCAGAAGGACGAAACGCGTCGTGGATTAAGGTAACAACTTTAAATTAGCTACAGTTGTCATCAGCAGGTGAAAAGTTTTGTCGCCCCCAGCCCTTCAGGCTGGGCTTTATGTTCTCTATGCTTTCCCAACCTGTCAACCCTTCTCCAATCTAAACTAAACTAGCCATTTGGCCTTTTCCAAACTAATTGAACTTTTGCTTGAGTATGCCTAGGCCTAGGCCTAGTACAGTGAAACCCCGCTATTATCGTTTTCCTGCATCAATCGTTCGTTATTCTCGGAAATAATATCGTAACGATCGTTTTCTAATATTTCCGATACGAAAACCCCAAGAAAAACCGATGCGATCGCGTATTTTTCTCTTCCGGCCGACGAAATCATGCGTTTGTACCAGCCATGCATCTGACGAAATCGCGCGTTTGCACCAGCCTTTCGGTCTGACTCCGCCCAACGCTCTGCTGCGCGCAACGATGCGCACTAGATCGGACTTCTAGATGAATTGCAACTTGGTTCTAGGCCTGCCGCCTAGGCATTAGACGATGTTTATTAGCTTTGTTTCCTTTTTACCATTCGCCCACGTACGTAATATTCAACTTGCTTTATGCCGTAATTAGCGTTGAATAACCAGAAGACGAGTAATGACAGTCAGTAGGGCCTATTACTCCAGCGGGAACAGCGCCGGAAGAGCCAAGGACACAGTATCATAGCATAGCCGCGCCCACGTCGTAGCGATTGGTCCGCTCCGACGTCAGCTGTTCGTTTGGCGTGTGAGCGGGAGGTTTAAAAGGAGCAGATTGGCGTGTTTCTTTATTACTTCTACCCGACCCGACTTTTTCGGGTAGGAATTGACGGCCCGACCCGAGGTCGGGTAATTTTACCTACCCGAAAATTACCCGTTTTTCGGGTACCCGCACATCCCTAATATATATATATATATATTATTATTATTGTTATTTATCATAAATACACAACAGAATACAAATTATTCCACAAGTGTGATTTGATAAAACAACAAATAGTCGGGGATTGGACACATTACATTTTACAAAACACAGAACATTGGCCCAAATACAAAAACAAGACATTCTATTTAGGCTACAGAAAAAAGAAATAAAAAACAACACAGTAGATACAATTATTATAATAAAAGTGAAATGGACTGACCACAGAAGGTTGAAGAGACATAAGACTACAATATTTATTTATTTATTTATTTATTTATTTATTTATTTATTTAATTCGAGTTTTGTTTTAACATCACAGATGTATGAAACATGTCATGAACATAATGTAGGCAACTAGGCCTAAAAATTATTACAGAACTTGAAACGAAACGCTAAAATAACCCCCGAGTTCTAAGCTACCGGAACGAAAAGTCCTAAGTACAGGCTCTACTGATACCCTACTGTAGCCCTAACACTCGCAATTTCACTCGATTAGTGATTTATGTACCTATAGTTCGGAACAGACCGTACCTGTATCCTAACCTTCGAAGTATCGACCGGATTATTGGTAATTATGCAAGCATAGACCCTCTCGGGGTTAGGCCTATGTTGCTCCACGGCTACGACTATGCAAATTAACCTAAGATAAGCACTCCTAACTAACTCAGGGGGAGGCCCTCTCATACGTCGGGAAAACACAAATAAATACAGTATCCTAGCAAAACATGGTAGACATAAGTGGTGATGACAGTGAACCGGTGACCTGTTGAGCACGATTCCCCGTTTAGGAATGTACCCAACCTTACCCAGTGCGCTAGTGGTGAGCCTCGCCGCTGGAGTCCCACGTCCTCGGAACAGCTGGGTGGTCCACACGTTCTTAAAGTTACCACTATGACTAAACAAAAAGCTTATGCGTCAGCAATATGTGACGAGCTGAAGGCCGTGCATTAATTGAAATGTTGAGGTTGTGAAATGACTTGGGATTGAAGGTCGTTAGCATGCCCCTAATGAATTGAAAGTGATTAATTCGGATATCAAAAAGGTTGCTTTAATGATTCTAAATTATGCAAACAAATGAATGAAAAGGATGCAATTAGTGTGAAAGCTTGGATCCAAAGCAAAGATTTGAATATTAAATTACCGTGAACATTACATAAATTGATACAATAAGTCTTACTCTAAATCAACCAAAGTTAGTAGTCAACGTTATCTTGAGTTACGATACTGTAGTGAAGTGGGGTGGGACGTTGCCCTCTACTTGGCACGTTCGATGGTGGTTTATGCGCGCTGTAGGCGCCTCGGACCCTCAGGGCGAATTCCGCAGTGGCGGATTGACCTGCTTCCCATCTTGGCGTCCTGGGTGGACCTCGAAGTGTAAATGTAGAAATGTACTTACTCAGTATGTAGACAGGGTAGGCAAGATATATTCACGTTGAAATTGGTACTAATTAAATGATGATTTGGTTGATTAGATGCCTAGCCACGACTGGACCACGTGGTGTACAAATTATAGTTCGACGTGCAAAATGCCCTCAACTCAGGGATATTCATTTAGTTGCATAAAGATTGCCACTCCCGGACTAATGAAAACTGTGAACTTTTAAATAGAATGTCCATTGTCTAGCTGGTGTCGTCGACTGCCCGGTGGCGTCGGTCGTATGATAGCTACCACATACTGGTGGGTGGCTTAAAACACTCCCGATTTACCGAAATGGTGTTAAATGAGTTGAATCTAAATCAAACCGCAAAACTAGCACCTGAAACCGCTCTCTTATACGTGGAGAGGCGTGTGGTTCCATTGCCCTAATATGCCTGCTTCGCCTGCTTGATAGGCCGCACTCGGAAGATTCTTTGGAAACGACTTGCTCGTCTGAAGGCTTGAATCTCAGTGGACGAAGCACTCCGTGCGCTTCGTCTCAAAAACGCCCTGCTCTGCTGGCCTAGGTGATGACGTAGACCATTGTCACTGGCCACATCCACCCCGTTCCGCTCGCTGATTGGTCGACTACTGGTGAAACCAACTATTTCACTCGGCCGATCCAGGCTGCTAGCCCGCATACCGATTGAAGCCTACCTCGTTTTGCACAGATTTAGACGCACAAAATTCACCCCGTTGGTACAGCAAATAACATTGCTGACCATTAGCCACTTTTAGACTTATCGCACAAGCCTAGGCTATTCCCATATGACCTTAGCCATAACCACTAGCTTTCCTATTAGGACAAGCTTAATTTACATAGACATGTAAATTATGCAAAAATTATGTAGAACTTGAAAATTATTGATTATGTAAATTTGAAAAATATGTAACTTTTAGGTTTCAAAAATTGAAAAATAGGGACCAACATGGCCGTCCAGGGCTGTACAGTTACAAACTATTCCTAATACATACATACACAAATAATAAATACATACACAAACACATACAACACACATAATACATAAATTCATAGCTATACATGGAGTGCAAAATCAATTTAAAATTTAAAATTTAAAATACAAGCTTGGCTTACTGGTTAAAATATAGGCTACATGTTTGAACTTGTGTTCCTGTACATAATCATCAACTTGATAATATGCTTTCCCAATCAGGTAATTTTTAAGTGAGCTTTTAAATTTATCTATGTCTGCAATTTCTTTTATGTTGCTTGATAGCAGATTCATTAAAATTGTTCCAGCATATACAGGTGCTTTATCATATCTAGCTAGATTATGCCTAGCTATATGTACATTATCCCTACTCCTGGTATTATGACTATGAATTGTCACATTTGTCTTTATACTTTTGCTAATTTTAACGTACATGATAACTTGATATATATATAAGCTTGGAAACGTAAGTATTTTAAGGTCTTTAAAATGTTCTTTACATGATTCCAGGTAATTTATGCCGACTATTATTCGGATGGCTCTTTTCTGTCGTCTTAATATTATATCCGTATTAGCCCTACTTGAGTTGCCCCATACCAATGCAGCATAGCTCATGTGTGAATTAAAAAGTGCATAATACACTGATTTTACCAGATCAATATTACCATAGTGTTTAAACTTTTTCATTATGTATAAATCAGAACTGAGTTGTTTTGAAAGTTGCTCTACGTGTACATTCCATGACAGGTCATCATCTACTTGTACACCTAGCAATTTAAATGTGTCTACCTGTTCCAGATTTTTATTACCATCACTTCCTAAAATTACATTTATCTCTTCAGTCTGTTTATTCTTATTGTTAAAAATCATAAATATGCTTCCACATTAAAACACCCTTTTAAGCTTTTGTATTGAATCATTAAAAATGTCGAAAGCATATTGAGACCTCTGTAAAAAATCATTATAATATGTGGTCATGATTCGGTTTATATACATGAGTGTTTAAAAACATTAATACGGCTTTTATGAGGTTGGAATGAAACAACACGCCGAGTTGAACGCGGCGGAACGAATACGTTCACACGTGCAAGAAGCAGAGAGCAGTCAACTACATTATTGACTATTTTGTGCAAGAAAGTGACGTCAGACAGAGACCTTCTCTGCGAGAGAAAAGGAATTTTTGACTCATTCATTACACATTGTCAACATAATCCCTCATGTGATATTCCCTACCAGTCTTAAGACAGATCCATTTCACAAACCGATGTTGATTGCGTTCAGCTGCAACAACAAGCGTCGTCTGATGTGGGTTCCACACTTGAGACGCGTAATCTAGGTACGGCCTCACAATCGATAGATGCAACATTCTGTTTGTCCGTACAGAAAAATCTTTCAAACAATTGTGCTTTAAAAACCCCATCATTTTAAAGGCCCTCGTACTCGTAAGATTGACATGCGTTTTAAAAGGCAAGTTTGTAGTGAGCATTACCCCCAAATCTTTGATTTGTTGCACCCGTTGCAGCACCACGTTATCGAGGCGATAGTCATAGAAAATTAAGTTTTTAGACAAGGTAAATGTAATAGATTTACATTTCTCTATATTATTTAGGGAGAGTTGCCAAGTTTTACACCACCGCAACAGCGATAGCAGATCATCTTTTAGGCTAACGCAGTCCAAAATCGACATAATCGGAAGATAAAATTTCAAGTCATCCGCAAACAGCAAACCCTTTGAACGAGTTAAAAACTTAGGTACAGTAAGATCTCTCTTATCCGATCTCCTCTTATCCGATGTTCCGTGTTAACCGAGCCGCAAAAAAAAAAAAAAAAAAAAAAGTTTTAAATACGTAAATAAAACATAAAAATAATTACAGACGCCGCGCCGCACTTTTTTAAATGTACTCGCATACATTTGTAGGCATGCCTTGGCCTTACGAGTGAGTGCAAAGAAGATAGATCGGCGATATATCTCGACTTTCGAGCAGTGTGCATCAGTGTACTGAGCGTATAGAGTTCAGTGGTCAGTGTGCGTCGGGCGCATCGCCGGTAAGCGTCAGTGCCACCCACTGAGCATATAGAGGTCAGTGTGCGTCGCGCGCCTGCGCGTGCGCATACGATCCAGCCATCTCACACACAGCTGTTCAAAGATGGTCTTTGTGGAACTAGATGCAATCATGTTTCAACCGATTCACGAAATTCGTAATCACGACGCATTGAATTGTTATTCCTGGGCTTATCTTATTTCTTTCCCAGACTTATCTTGCGTCGAGAGCTTCAGCGCGGGCATAGTAGTGAGAGGTTTTCCCACATGAGAAAGAGAGCTAGGCCTAGGCCTATGTTTGCATTGTAGGCCTAGGCCTACTGCGTCGAGTTTAGGCCTAGGCCTAGGCCTAGACATACGTTTTTATTACGACATGTAGGCCTAATTGTGTACGTGTGTTCGTGAGCTTGAATTACAAGCTATTAAATCATTTAGTATACCCTGTATGAAGTGTATCGTGTGTATTTTATGTTCCTTTATCCATTACATGTGTCATATATCATTTTACCACATCAGGCTATGCTACGAGAGCAAATAAACAATTGATCCGCGCCATCCGAGTTTTTCGCAAATCCGAGGTGCCCCCGGTCTCATCCAACTCGGATAAGAGAGATCTTACTGTATATCATTAACAAACATAAAACAAAATAAAGGGCCCAACACCGACCCTTGAGGAACGCCAGATGTAACAACAACAGGGTCAGACTTTGCTCCGTTCAATACTACTGATTGTTGTCTGCCAGATAAGTAGCTTGACAACAGTTTTAGCATTGCCCCATTAATTCCAAATGATTCAAGTTTATGCAACAAAAGAGCGTGATTCACACTATCAAACGCCTTGGTAAAATCCATATAGATAACATCTACTTGGTGTGCGCTATTTAACTGCGCCGCAAGGTCGTCGGTAAACACAGCAAGATTAGTACTAGTGGACCGACCACGCATAAACCCATGTTGACAGTCGGTTATGTACTGTTTACAATGATAATACAAATGGCGATGCAAAAAGCCCTCAAACACTTTTGAAAATATCGACAGCAAAGATATTGGGCGGTAATTCTTCACATCTGCCCGATTACCAACTTTTAACACGGGTGAGATGTGTGCAAGCTTCCACTTAACAGGATACACTCCATCCGATAACGATTAAATAGGACAGACAACGGTCTAGAGAGAGGCTTAGCACAACGTTTGATAAAAGCTATTGGCAAATCATCAGGTCCAGATGATTTACCATTCACCAGCTTTTTTAGTGCCTGGAAAACTTCCCGTTCCGTGATAAACAACTCAGGCGCTACGTCACTAGACACACGAGATAGTTCAGGTAGTGTCGGTAGTACATGAGACGGAGTAAATACCGATTTAAAATACGAGGAAAACAAGTTGCAAGCTGACGCAGCATTGTCAGACTTCACACCATCAAGAGTGACTTCATTCGGCACGCGATGAGACACTACTATGCACTGTAGGCCTACCTGTAGCCCTAGTAGAAATAAGCTACTGTACTAGCAGTACTGTTTATATTTGAATTGTATTTCTTTCAGATCATTAAAATGATAGATAGTAATCAGACATGCGTGCTACAAGGGAAAACTGGCTGTGGTAAATCAACACAAGTTCCGCAGTTCATCTTGGATTCATGTAGAGAGAAGATGGTCCCATGCAATATCATCGTCACCCAGCCACGTCGTATTGCTGCTATCAGTCTCGCGAAACGAGTTTGCGCAGAGCGTGACTGGGAATTGGGTACACTGGTTGGATATCAGGTAGGCCAACATGCTCTCAGACTCTTTTGCAAACTGAATGTTTAATTTTAGCTCCACCTACAGGGCTCGACAAATTTTAAAAAATCTACTTGTCCCTGGGCAAGTGGCCCAAAATTTTAGTTGCCCAAACTCAATTCAAGGTTGACACAATAATTTTCTTTATTTTTACATATGTACCGTACGACAACTTTCTTTATTTTAACAATAGCCACGAGTCAATAACTTGACCGACTTTATGTACCCGCTTTTTATCATAGGCCTACTCTTGGTCATATTTTACTTTTTTGGCAGGTTCATTAGCTAGGCCTAGCCTAGGCAATGATGGTCCTAGGCCTATCTCATCTTCGTTAATTGTGAGTGGCTTAGTAGCCGTAGGCCGAGACGTTGAAGCTACTCCACTAGGCCTACAGTTAAAAAAGTTTGGTAAATCCATTTAAGAATGGTTCAATATTACGCAATGGTTTTAAAGTGTCAAAAATGGTTCGAATTTCACGAAACGGGAGAAGGTAAACACGTCTCAGATCTCCATTTTTCGACAGCTGTGAATAGGCGTACTGAATTATGGGTAAAGTCGATAGGTCGATATCGATCGGAATGCGATTGTAGTGGTGCGTGGTGCAGCCTGTGGCAAGTCTTGGAACTACATCAAGCATCTGTCGCCTGTCGATAAAGTAGGTTTCTACTTAGTGAAATCTTACGCGATTCGAGTTTTTAACCAAATTGTTGGTTGGGCAACTAACTATAAATTATGGTTGCCCGTGCCTGGAGTATTAGTTGCCCCGGGCAACTCGGGCATAGGAATTTTCGAGCCCTGACCTATAAATAAAATTAATAGCCACAGTTTAGATGTACTGTGATTTCCATTTGGCACTTTATAACCTCCCTTTTATATATCCCTATTTTGCACACCCTCTTTTCTGTGTAATCTTGGCTACTGTGTAAGCACCGCCATCATATAATTAGTTATTATGTTGATAAAAATGTTAGAACTTTGTTTGGGTTACCCCATGTTGGTCTTTAACTGATATAGATGGGTTCTGAGCTTGGTCAGATTACGATTTCACTTGCATTCCAACACAAGGATAAACTACAGCAATGAATTCTGCAGATATTTAAACTTAATCACTACTCACTAGTCTAGGCTATCATCATGATTCTGATTTGATGCAAATATATCGATAACTAGGCCTAGTACTTTCTAGTTGTTAAACTCAATTATTTGTACAGGTCGGTCTGGATTCGCTATGCCAGTCGCCGGACACTCGCTTGTTGTACTGCACCACTGGGACACTACTGCAGAAGATCGTACGCGAAAAAACCTTGACCAATTACACTCACATCATCCTCGATGAGGTTCACGAGCGTACGCAAGACATGGACTTCCTCATAATCATCATCAAGAAGTTGCTATACATGAATTCTAAAAATGTCAAGGTAAGCTATACGCCAGGGATGACGAGCTCTTTTCAGAACGAGTGCCAGACAAATTATTTCTTGATTATCTTTATTCCGATCAGTCTTATCCAAATTGAACAATATTCAGTTGACATGACTGTAAGAGTAGGGGAGAGCAGGGCACAGTGGTGTACTTTTTGGCATTTATTTATTTTTTGCTCTAATAATGACAGAAACTAGATGAAAAATTACACAGTTTCCTTCTACAACCATATAGTTAATCTAATCACACAATACAAATGCAAACAAAAAACTAAACAAAATATACAAAGTCCTGCGTAAATGACACCACTGTGCCCCGTCCGGGGCACAGTGGTGAACAGTATGGGGCACATTGGTTCATATGAAAGAAAACATAAAACTATGTACAGAAAGAGTAGTTTTTATCAAAAATATAATTTAAATTGAATCTAAACAAACAGGCTTATCATAGTCCACATAGGGACTACTTTTTACTTTAATAACGCCTCATACTGGCAGAGATCTTTCCCGAACAGAATTTTCCCGAGCGTTCTCTCGGTAGACCCCTTTGTTATTGGTGCAGATAGTTTTTTTATAATATCTGAGGCATTGTGCAATGGTTTGCTTTGGCAAACTGGAATGCTAGCTTCCTAGTCCAACAGGAGGGAGGTCATGATGCAGTTTCGATGCCGTTATTGAAAGTATTCACTTAGCATGCACTTAAGTTCAGAGTTTAACACTTTCCTAACTCCATAATTAGGTGCCATCTTCTTCACTGTGTCCAATTCATCATCATCTATTGTCAAATCTTCAGCTTTAGCCTTCAAAACATATCTGTTTGAAGTAGTTTCAGCTAGGCCCTATTCCGTACTCTTTAGCAGACGATCGGATGGATTAGCCTTCATTTTTACCTTCATAACAACATAAAGCATGACTCCAGCATCAGTCATACCTATAACAGATTTTCTTTTGCAATTTCTCACTATCTTGAAAGTAAAAACACAAGTTAAAAAGAAATATTACAATTATAACCTCACTTTTTACATGTGGCGTTATAATGCACCACTGTGCCCCAGTGTACAATATTATTTAATTATGCATTTAAAACTATATAGAATCAATGGAATTTTAATATCTCATATTTTATTTTGTAGAGAAAACTCCAGAGATAATTATGTAAGTAAAACAAAATGTAGAAATGTAGATGGAAGTCTTCAAAATAACTGCAGCCTGGAGTCCATTTCTTGCATTGACGGATGCTGTTTTCTTCTTTTTATTTTCATTGGAGCTATCACAGCTTGATGTAGGCCAGGCATAGTAAAATAATTGTATCATTGGTGCCAGCACAATTTAAAAAAATATTGGCACCAAATTCAAAATAACACAATAAATATAGCCAATAAACCACTGTGCCCCGCTCTCCCCTAGGCCCTAATTTCAAATGATCAGCAACAATAACAAATATACCCATCTCTTTCTGGTATAATTACGTGTAATACCCTTATGAAATATGCATACTTGATCCGTTGACCGGTAAATTACTTGTTACAGGTCATTTTGATGTCTGCTACGTTTGATGTTCGCCAGTTCTCCCAATATTTCCAAACTGTCAGTGGGAAACTTTTCTTAAATGCACCAATCGTTGATTTGGGTACTATCGAAAACCAGTTTCCGGTTGAGATATTCTACTTGTGCCAGCTGCATTCCATTGCCATTGTAAGTTGCCAATTGATTTTACTTGTTTGTGTTGGGATTAAGTAAAATACCTGGTGTAAAGAAAAATTATAGGCCTAGGTCTATGCATGCTTCATAAAAAATAAAAAAATGTTTGCCAACTGTACAAAATGGTGCGGCCGCGGAAATATCGCCACATATCACAGGTTCCGCGGAAAATGATCACCAAACTACCGTAACTGTGCATACAATTAAAATGTTTTTCGTGGGAATGGATTTTCTTGGGTAGGGTGACCATAATTGTATAAAAGTAAAAACCGGGACACATGAACTTTCGTTTTGTATGGACTTGCGTGGGCTACTCGGGGTCTACCGTCTGGGGCAAAGAGAGGCGGAAAATTTTTGGGGCAATTTTCCCCCCAAGATAGCCTGTGGTGAGATCTGAGACAGGTCGGGTTGTGTTGGGGGCAGCCTATGCCTTGAGAGTGCAGTGCAAGTAGAAGAGTCAGGATCCAGGAAATGATAAGTAGGCGCAATGATTGACGCCAACGAGACACTGGACCCATGATTGTTTTAACCCGCTTGCGGCTCGCCGGCAGCCCCCCACCCCTTCCCCCTCAAGCCGAGACAAGTTCACTGCATCAACAAAGTGTACCCCAGACTGAGAGTTGTATTTTGTAGTTTTTGTATTCATATTTAATATTATTTTGTATTAAATAGTATTGGCTTTATTTTGAAAAATTATAATTAAAATTTATGCGGATGACATCCTAGTGTGGGGAGAGACAGCTGAAGAAGTGCAGACAAAAGTGAAGAAGTGGAAACTTGTAGGGTAACAGAAGAATTTAGACTAAAGATCAGTGTAGGAAAAAGTAAAACTATTGTGATGGAAAAATCTAGAAAGAAAGGAACAAGTAAAGTAACTAGAGAGAAAATTAAAATTGGAGATGAGGAACTGGAAGAGGCAGAAGAGTTTGCGTACGTAGGTAGCATTATCACAAAGGAGGCAAAGATGGGAAGTGAGATCAGTAAAAGGGTGGCCCAGGCAGAATCCTTCTATCAGCAAGTAAGGAAGTTACTTTGGAACGAGGATTTCCCTAATGAATGCAAGGTGTTATTGTACAAGGTATACTATCTACCCATCCTTACATATGCTTCAGTGACCTGGACACTAGGAGCCGTAGATGCAAGTAGGATTCAAGCAGCTGAAATGAAGTTCGTAAGAAGCATAGCCGGAATATCGAAGTTAGACAAAATTAGAAGCCAAGAAATCAGGACAAAAGTTGGAGTTGAGAAGCTATTATTCAAAATTGGACGAGAAAGGTTGAGATGGTATGGACATGTCAGAAGAATGGGAGAAGAAAGAATTCCAAGGACAGAATTTGAAAGTGGGGACAAAGTTAAAAGACGAGTCGGTAGACCAAGAGAGAAGTGGAAAGATCAGATAAGAAATGATATACAGGAAAGAGGTGAGAAGTGGGAAGAAGTCGAAGCAAGGAAACTGTGGGAAGACAGAAGTGGATGGCGTGAGCTGGTGGGAAGAAGTGCGAGTGAACCTGAAGAGGACATGACAGGCCTGGCAAGCCGGTGTTAACAACTCATAAAAGGCCCTAGAAAATTGGTGGCTATAGCCACCCCCTGACCTAACTCAAGTTGGAAACGAGTCAGAAATATATATATAATTTAAATGGTAAATACAAATTTATTGGATGAACTCTTAAAACCGGGACATTTTGCCGTCCCGAGAACTATTTTCGGGACACCGGGACAGGCCACAATAAAACGGGACAATCCCGGAAAACCGGGACGTCTGGTCACCCTATTCTTGGGTCACAATGATCAATTCCATTTTTTTGGAATCGATGTCATCCCTAATATAGGTATAAATGATAGGGGATGAGTTCAGTTGGTATAGGCCTACGGGCACGTCAACTGTAAGACCATAATGCGCCTTCCTAGCCTATGATAGGCTATGGAGGAAAGACCCATGCTTTCTAGATCCAGCCTTCGGTAAGGGGAGGAAGGGTAATGTTACCACTTACCATGTACTCAACACATTGCTCACTCACTCGTGTAACAACGACTTTGGTGTTTTCCTAATATATTTCAATCAACTTAAATGCAAATGTTTCCGGGTACTCAACACATGACTCGCTCATTCGTCTAACAACGACTTTGTCGTTTTCCTAGTCTAGTTAGTTAAGGCGCCTGCAGACCCAGCATGTGGAAAACCCGGGTTCAAACAATGGTCAGGATAGATTTTTTATTTCTGGATTGTATTAACAAATTATAGAACATGTTTTGAAATGCATATTATACAGTAATATGGAAAACATAGACAAGTCGCGCTCACGCGCGGCTTGAAAGCCGCTGCGCGGAGGGAATGGAAAACCTCGTAGTTTGAAAACCTCGTTGACGCGACAAACTCGAGAATCGGCCCGCATACCGCCGCAATACGGTACTTTGCGGTTCACGTTTGTCGTTCATCCGAATACTTGGGACAAATTTGTTTTCCGGAACACTTCCAATACGCCGTCAAACCCTGCCCTCCACCCAAAAGAACTGTGGAAAAAAAATTCATTATCAAGTAGTTTTTACGCCTTTTGTAAATTTCCGGAACGAAAAATGTTTGGCTTGACCGCCCGCTTCCATAGAGCCCAAGATGGAGCCAATCGGACGAAAAATGCCCGAGCTACTAAGACCTCGCGGCTGGGCTACTTTCGGGGTACAAAATACGTTTAAAGATAAGATTGCAAGGTTTACTCAATCTACCAGCGGAATTTGGGGGAACCTTGAGCGTGTAAGATTCGATACACCTTGGCCAAGCATGCCTTCACCGCCTGACAAACATGATTCGATAAATTTTAAAAATGACTTCTTGAAGTACAGAACCATTGTCGTTAAATTGAATCCTACACATTTACAGCCTAATTTTCAATTAATTATTTATTGTTGGTTTAATTCACAACGGATGTTGCTGATTTTGTTAAAAGTTCGCAGAAATCTCGTACCTGATGTCAGTTTAAAATTTCAGCACAACCTATTCAGGGATTTGGTTGATTTTTAGCGCGCACACTCATAGAATCTCGGAAGTAACGTTTGACATGAATTGTTAAGACTCAAGTCATTGCGCTCCCTCGTCTAATAGTAATAACGTACACACAACCAAAACATGTTAGCAACGATAAAAGGATAGAAATAGTCGACAAAAAACGCTCGTCTATCTCCGCAACTGGAAAATGTGTTCGCGAAGCGGCCTGTAACTAAAAAACCAATGGATTCTTTACTGCAATTTCAATCTGCTCGATCTCAAATCTCGATTGAAGTTCATTAAGTTCAAGAATATCATCAAAATCTCCCTTGACTTCAAAAAACCTTGCCTGCAGAGCCCTAACAAAATAACAGTATCGTGTAGACCCTAATATTAACCTTTTCATTAGTTTGAAGCTGTTCGACATTTAGCGAAGTTATCATAATAGTACTAATAGATAGGTACAAACGGTTGGACTTCTGTTGCAAATTGAAACCTTACTTTTCAGGCCTTGCCTGATATTCGTCTGGAAGAGCCAGGGATATCAAAGCTTGGTTTCCTGGTTGCCGTGAAGCTCATCAAGAATTTTGATAACATCGAATCCCAGTCCAGCCCAAAGCACAGAGGCGCCGTACTAGTATTCCTACCTGGTATTCACGAGATAGAAGAGCTCTACAACATGTTGATGGCAAATGAAAAGTGAGTAGGCCTATAGGCCCTTTGTAGTATCTTACTGTTTAGCAAACCTTTTATACAATCACGTAACATCACATTTAGTTGCATCCTTCACACAACCAAAATGAACAGTGACAAATAAAGGTTAGAAAATTGAACCCTTAACAATAGAATAGGCAGTCTTTGGCAAGTTAGCCAAGTAAAGTACCTAGGCCTACCAACCACTCACATTAGGTAGGAGCCGAACAGTGTTATCGCCTTACCGGTATATAAAAGTTTGTTTTAAACAACTCTCCCCTAAATCCTGTTGCTTTCAGGTGGGCTAATTGTTGACACAGTGGCTTAACATAATACATAATAAGTTACCGTATTGTTCCAAATATAGCGCGATGTTTTTTTCCGAAAATTCAATCTCAAAAACAGCACTCGCGTTATATCCGTGCGCTTGCATTTGAAATAGCGCCTGAACATAGGCCACGCCTCTATACAACTCTTGCGCATCGTCTGCTGCGCTTCGCCCCGCCCACCCACTCGATGCCACTGAACTCGGCCGAACCATGGGCGAAACTGTCTGCTAGTCGTCAGAATCCTTGGCCGTGATCACATCGTGACCTAGCTTGACCTACATAGATTTTGTTCGTCGGGGTTGTCTATCTACGTTGCTAAGAGTCTACGTAACGTAATAATGAGTGATGAAGGAGAAGATGAAATGGCTCAAGATGAACAAATGAAGACTGCTGATCGCGTGGAAAAGAAAGGTTCCTCTGCCTTACAAATCAGCAAGGGATTGCGAAGGAGCTAGGCCTAGGCCTACGACGTAAACATTGAAGACCAGGAATCAGACTGGTGAACTGTGGTTGACATGTGAGCTTGTTGTGCTTGGCCCTACCCTGTTAAAAACCATAGGCCTAGGCCCTAACATTGTTCAAAATGTTTTGTTGTAAGTGTTTCATGTACATTTTAATTTTCTTTGATTTTTTTCTTTTTTCTTAAAATGATTCTGAAAAATTGGGGGTCGTGTTATATTCGAGGTCGTGCTATATTCGGAACAATACAGTACTAAAAACAGGGTGTGCACATATTAAGTTTAACATAATTTTACCACGTGGTTAGGCTAGGCCAACAAGTTTCGAGCATCCTAAAATTTAAAGAGGTGCACAAATTACGTTCACCACAGTAGGCCCCTTACATAATAGGACTGGACGTGTTTGTGAATGTCTTTTATTTTATAGCAACCAACACAAGTGGTGGGTGAAGCCTCTTCACTCTACTATCACGACTCCTGAACAAGAAATGGTCTTCAAACGACCCCCAGAAGGCTATCGAAAGATCATTCTTTCTACCAACATAGCTGAGAGTTCAATCACAGTCCCTGATATAACATTTGGTAAGTAGGACTGTTTTCTTACCTACCTTGTGTTTACAGTACTACTGTTGCTTCTACGTTTGTTTCATTTGTTAGAAGAGGTGTTTGAGGAGCATGTTGCTGCTAGTCTACGATATCTTAGCTTTACAACGCCCCAACTAGGCCTATCGTCCCAAATATAAGATTTTTTTATCCAGATGTAATGTCTCGTAAATCTTCCTCATTTTATGCTCTCAATTTTATGAGGGTCAGAAATGGTGTGAATACCCGTACGACTCGGGAGTCACTGATGTAAGTGTGCTACCAAGGCCACAGGATGTTACTTGGGCAATATTTCACGCATAGCTCAGTTGGTAAGAGCATAGCCCGGACAGCTAAGGTCCCGGGTTCGATCCCTGGTGTAGTCACTTTTAATTTCTGTCTAAAGTACTAACATAACAGCGTCATAGTCGCCTACTATAAAGCCAAGGTTAAACATATATATAAGCGAGGTCCACTAGGGTTTGTTGTAATGACGTTGACTGTAGAACAAAATTGCTACTATATGTACTTCATCATCATTATCTGTTGCTATGTCAAACGTACTGGCTCCACATATTTTTTTAATATTTTTACTTTTCAACAATAAACAGAACATTAAAACTTGAGAGGGTCGTCTTTCAATGTACACCTCTTACATTTCAGTGGTGGACTTCGTACTGACTAAGCACATGGTCAGTGACCTCAATACCAACTTCCAGAGCCTGCAAATGACTTGGGCTTCACAGAACAGTTGTATTCAACGCAGCGGTCGAGCCGGCCGTGTGGCTGCTGGGCGGGTCTTTCGTCTCGTTCCCAAGGCTTTTTACGAGGTGGGAACATACTTTTTAACAATAGTTGAGAAGGTAAATTAGGGGTGTGCGAATAGTGATTTTTTCAATTCGAATACGAATATCGAATAGTACACTCAAAACAAGGCGAATATCGAAGTTGAATATTGAATAATTGCCAAAACAGTACAGATTAACATGTTGTTTGACATAAAAATTGATATTTAGTAATTTTCAAGATTAATTTATGGCATAGGTGGCCTAGGCCCTAATTCAGTGGATTATGCCGATCTACCCTTACCCTTAGTCTAGGAGGGCCTAGCTTAGAAGGTTAGGCTAGGGCTTATGCACTAGGCTTAAGAAAGGAAGGCCTAGCTACTGCTAAGAATAGCCTGCCTCGACCTAAGAAAAGTTGGCCTAGGCCTATCCAATGGACTTAGGCTTGGTCCCTAGCTAGGAATAGGCCTATGCCTGGGTCCAAGATAGGTAGGGGCCTAGAGGTATGGTAGTAGGCCTAGGATAAGGCTTAAAGGGGGGGGGGATATTTGTAGGCCTACGTTGCATTAAGGGAACGAACAATTAGGTAAGGGTAGGTCCATCGCGTTTTTGGAATGTAAAATTCCCAAATAGGGAAATTGCACTTTTCTTCGCCATAAACTTGGAAGTGGACATGTCACTTTCGGGCCCGAGGCTTGCTTCTTTCATCATAGGTGAGAACCAGAGCCCTCGTCGGGATCTTATACGGACGTTTACCCCTCAAAACGTCTGTCTGTGTTTCTTTCTTTTTTTTACTTTGAAAATTCGAATACTTAGGCCTACTATTCGAGTTTTGAATCGAATACGAATAGTAAATTTTGCGCGAATACTTTAAAGAATTTCAAATATTTGCATACCCCTAGTAATAACTAATGAACATGGTTACAAGTGGGACTGCTGCTCCCTTTCACCTTTGCGAATCGAGGGGACGAAAAGTAATGACTGCACGCCCTGATGCAGATTCTTTCCACGTTGATTTCAAACTGCTTTCAAAACTAGCAAAAAGTCACCACCAATAATTCCCTACCTCGCACAACAAAACAAACAAAAAAATTCTGATAGTCGACAATTCAACAACAAAAAATATCTATAGGCCAATTGTTTATTCTAAGGCCATAGGCCTATTAAATACGTTAAAATTACTTGTGCGATTTTTCTTGCATCCTTTGTTGTAACACATTACCTTGCTTGGCCAGGATCTCCCTGTTGACAACGTTCCGGAGATGAAAAGGTCATCGCTGGAACACACTGTCTTGCTCACAAAGCAGCTTGATATGGACCCTCCAAAAGCGATGCTAGCCTTGGCTTTGGATCCACCCGACTTGACGAGGATTGAGCAGACCGTTCTCTTGCTGAAGGAAGTAAGTTGATACATTGCCTCCTCACGTTCATGGACTGTACTTGGTTGGTTTGGTTAAATTGATTTGATTTTAACTTAGTTGGTGAAACTGTGAATATGTTTAAAGTGCTAATTGTATCAAACATCAGCACGTGTGAGTGTAAAAAATTAAGATGTTTTAGTAAATTAACTCTACCTCTGGCTCTAGGCCTTTACTAGTTCTCAGAAAAGGTCGCTACTTATTCAAACAGTTCTGTCACACATTTTTACTCTAAAAAATACTGTTATTTAAATAAAAGTTTAAACTTGATACCACCCTGGCAAATATGAACAATAATTCTTGCTAGTTATTTCCCTGTAGAAATATCCCATGCCCTAATGTTGTGTGAGTGTAGAAAGGTGCCCTGCTGCGCACCAGCAACGGCCGAGAGAGTGCTACCGACGGAGACATCACCTTCCTGGGCCGTGTGATGGCCTCGCTGCCAGTCGACCCCATCGTTGCCAAGCTGATTGTCCTGGGCCACGTGTTCTCGGTGCTGCCGGAGTGCATCATCATGGGCGCGGCCATGTCGCTCAAGAGCGTCTTCAGTACGCCCTTCCAGGAGCACCAACCTGCAGCGACTGCATCAGCTTCCTCAACGCTTACTCGGTACCTATTCGTTATCGTTAGCTAATATTAAATATAATACCTACACATTCCTACTGGAGTAGGCCTAGTTGAGAAACATTAGTTTGGTCTGTCAATTTTATGAAATATTTGAATTCTATATTACTATTTCCTAGTCTTCTTCTTATGTCCACATTGCCATAGGCCTGTGACACACAACTGAATGTCTGCATGGGTGGTGTGAAAGATTTACGTCGTCATGAGATATTACAGGCCTAAGCCTACAATGAACTTTACCAGTTCCCACAAAGTCATGTTATTGATAGTATTTTGTTCGAAATTCGTGAATAAAGTTGCATTGGTATGAAATTGCATTTTTAAAGGATTTTTCATTTAGGCCTATCAAGGATTTTTAAGCTCTCATCAAGGATTTGAAATTAATGTTGGTGGCAGCCCTGCATAGCCTATAGCTTGCTCTCGAGTGTGTTCGTATCACCACGTCCCTATTTTTTTTGTGTTGTTCTATCTTCTCTAAAGATTTCTTTATTGATCTTACGTCCCCTTCAATCTCGCCATTAATGCCCACATGTAATGTTGCCTCCAAGGAACATAAAATAAAGATCATCATTCATATTGATCACTATTTTACTCTTTGATGCATTTAAGGTTTGGCAAAAGAACAAGGAGATTGGCTTCTACAAGCGTTCTGCGGGCGGTGACGAGGCGGAGTGGGCTCAACGCTACCACATCCAGCTGCAGACCATGCGCGAAGTGCAACAGCTGGTGCAAGAAATCACCACACGTCTGGATCGTAGCAAGATCGGTGTTTCAAAAGCTGTTGGACGAGTCCAGTACAGCCATGTAGAGAAGTCGTTGGTTCTGAAGGTTAGATTATTGTGTCAATTTTATTAGGTGTGTGAACTACAGTAAACCCTCGTTAGTTCGAAATTGAAGGGACCCCAAAAAAGGCATTTCGAAATAAAAAAATTCAAACTAAGCATATTATTAAAAAAAAAAAAAAAAAAAAAAAAAAATTTTTTTTTTTTTAATGATTTGTACTTAGGCCTAGTCTTTTTGTGATTTTTCAACTGTCTAGGGGATAAAAGACAGGCTAAACTAGGAGCTAGGAAAAGGCTAATAATGTTATTACCTGACACAAGTTATGATAGTAAAAATGTGTTACCTACACAAATTTTATTAATTAATTTGCATTTACATATTGTGCTGAAGGCTATGTCATTTTTCTAAATTTACAGTTCTATGTACAGTAGTATTTACTATGTAGGCCTACATTATTTACATCTTGTTGCTTGTGTACCCAGTAGGCTAGGCTAGGCTCGAGGAAGTTGTCATTCCTGTACTGTAGAAAGATAAACCGTGGTTAGCACTAGGCCTAGGAAAAGCTATAAATTTCATTGTTAAAGAAAGACATACCTCACGTCGAACTTGAAGGTCGGAAAAAGTCTCCCATCATCCTCTGCACTAACTTCTGTCTTGAAGTCTCCCGAACGAATTTTGCAAGTCCATCAAATTGCTCCAAGGTCAGCTCTGTGGTATTCTTAGTCGCGATGTAGGCCTCCAACACAGCAAGCGCGTTGCCGACTTCTTGCCTGGTAGGAACAGGGCGCTCAATCTCGTCGGGTTCATCTTCATCGTCGCTAATAGGTGTGCTGGTACTAGCCTAGGCCTATCGGATGGCCCTGGTTCCGACTCATTTGAAGGCTGGTCTTCCGGCTTTAACTCCACGGCCGAAGTTGCAATGTCTTCGTCCACATTCACGTAGTCGTTGAAGCTGGCGCCAAACTGTGCATGGTCACAATTCACAACAAACACTCGCAAAACACGTAGTCGGCTAACAACGGAACAAACACTTGGCGATGCAACTGTCGTGAAAGCTTGAGACGTAGGCCTACTGTGCAATGCCACGGGCGCGTCGCCTGATTTGTTGATGTCGCCAGGCTGCAGTAGCTGCCGGCCGGCTGGGCCAGTCCAGTCACGTGGTGCATGCGCATCTCCTTTGTCGTCGCTGCAGCTAGCCATCGGTTGTTTTCGTGCGGCGTATTACAGACCGTTCAAAACACATTTTCCGAATTCGAACATCGGAAAAATTCTCGGAAAAGTTCTTCGAATTAACCACACTATTTCACACGTAAATTGACCGTTAAGGCCAAGATATTCTTTCGAATTACGAAATAAACCGAATTTCGAATAAACCGAATCTAATACACTGTTAAATCCTATACTGACCGTCGGGACCGATGTTTTCGTTCGAAATAAAGCATTTTTCAAAGTAACCGAGTTGGAAGTAACGAGGGTTTACTGTAGTTCGAAATTCAAACCAAGCTGAATCTATCTCAAGGTTTGAGTTTAAAACATCCCATTCATATTTTGAACCCAACTCAAACAACGTTATCAATAAAAAGTAGTAGCAGCCATAGCCGGCGCATTATAGTATAAAGTTATCCAACAGAAAGCGCTGCAAGTCTTTCGTTATCGAGAAGTCGAAACTGCTTGCAGGCGATATGTTTTCAATAAATTGACTTTCCACAGAACTCGCAAAATCTTAAAATGGCGGATTTTATTCGATGCGTATTTTCTGGACACTTGAGATAGCAAGAAATAGTTATTTATTGTTGATACTGGTGGATTTTCGTCAGGCTACGCGTAATTTTATCGATCTACTAATGATTTTTCATCGGAAAGTGACGGTCCAAATGTATCCCATCCCGTAAGCCTAGGCTAGGCCTAGTACCTAGGCTAGGGCCCTAGGCGCCTAGGGTGAAACCGATATTAGTGTTAATTTTGATGTATTGTCTTCAGGTTTGGCTATGAAAGTGGCATTGCCACTTAATTTCATTGATCTTGTTATGATTTTTCATTGGAAAGTGATGTGGTATTATTGTAGGTGTTGGTTGGCTAGACCTAGGCCCTAGATCTAGCCTAGTCCTTCCTACCCCTAAAACATTTTCCCCACATGATTAAAAATATATCAGAAGTATCCCTCCCTGGACATTTTAAGACAAGAATGCACTGTATTTGATACCCTACTTATAATATTATTATTATGCGAGATATAAGCCAGGGACCCTAGGACCTAGGCTACCGGTACTTCTGGAGATGACTTTTCCAAAATGCCTGATTTTTGAGCTTGCAGCCTGCACACAGAAAAGAAAGATAGGGGGGGCCCTAGGCCTAATGATGGTGAATTTCTAAATTTTTTTCATATTTTGATCCTTTTTTGATCTAATCCCCTAAAATTTTTAAAATCTAGATCCTACTACAGTAAACCCCGTTAGTTCAAAATTTAAAGGGGCCCCCCAAAAAAGGGCATTAAAAATTTAAAAAAAATTCAACTAAGCATATTTTTTAAAAAAAAAAAAAAAAAAAAAAAAATGATTTGTACTTAGGCCTAGTTTTTTGTGATTTTACAACGTCCCTGGGGGATAAAAAGACGGCAAAACTAGGACTAGGAAAAGGCTAATAATTTTATTACTTGACACAAGTTTGATAGTAAAATGGTTCCTTACACAAATTGTTTTAAATTATTTGCATTACTATTATTGTGCTGAAGCTATGTCATTTTCTAAATTTACATTTTCATTACAGTAGTATTTAATTTTTAGGCCTACTTTATTTCATCTTGTTGCTTGTGTACCCAGTAGGCTAGGCAGGCCGAGAATTTGTCATTCCTGTGAAAGAAAAACCGTGGTTACACTAGGGCCTAGGAAAAGCTATAAATTTCATTTTAAAAGAAAGATTGGATTTAAATTCACATACCTCACGTCGAACTTGAAGGTCGGAAAAAGTCTCCCATCATCCTCTGCTCTAACTTCTGTCTTGAAGTCTCCCGAACGAATTTCGCAAGTCCATCAAATTGCTCCAAGGTCAGCTCTGTGGTATCCTTCGTCGCGATGTAGGCCTCCAACACAGCAAGCGCGTTGCCGACTTCTTGCCTGGTAGGAGCAGGGCGCTCGATCTCGTCGGGTTCATCTTCATCGTCGCTAATAGGCGTGCTGGTACTAGCCTAGGCCTATCGGATGGCCCTGGTTCCGACTCATTTGAAGGCTGGTCTTCAGGCTCTAACTCCACGGCCGAAGTTGCAATGTCTTCGTCCACATTCACGTAGTCGTTGAAGCTGGCGCCAAACTGTGCATGGTCACAATTCACAACAAACACTCGCAAAACACGTAGTCGGCTAACAACGGAACAAACACTTGGCGATGCAACTGTCGTGAAAGCTTGAGACGTAGGCCTACTGTGCAATGCCACGGGCGCGTCGCCTAAGTGTTGATGTCGCCAGGCTGCAGTAGCTGCCGGCCGGCTGGGCCAGTCCAGTCACGTGGTGCGTGCGCATCTCCTTTGTCGTCGCTGCAGCTAGCCATCGGTTTGTTTTCGTGCGGCGTACTACAGACCGTTCGAAACACATTTTCCGAATTCGAACATCGGAAAAATTCTCGGAAAAGTTCTTCGAATTAACCACACTATTTCACACGTAAATTGACCGTTAAGGCCAAGATATTCTTTTGAATTACGAAATAAACCGAATTTCGAATAAACCGAATCTAATACACTGTTAAATCCTATACTGACCGTCGGGACCGATGTTTTCGTTCGAAATAAAGCATTTTTCAAAGTAACCGAGTTGGAAGTAACGAGGGTTTACTACTTAGACTCGGAATCGGACTTGATGATTCAGATTCGAGATTGCATAATTTTTAGGATTCGAACTCGATTCGAAATACAAAATGAAGAATTGCACAGCCCTAAAAAAAAAGTCAACAACAAAAACAATTATTTAATTTTGTATGATTTTCTAAATTTTAATACATAGGCCTAGTCGTTAGGCCTATTCAAATTTCCATTAAGGGGGATCCATTAGCCTAATTAAAATTTTCCTAAATGAGATGAGATGAGATGAGACATAGTTGGAACTGAGTTAGGCCTACGATGATTATTATTATTAGGGATGACATCGGGTACACGGGGGGAGGGGGGGTAAAATTACCCGGAGCCAATTTTAAGATCCGGGTATATTTCGCGGCCGTTTTTAGGCTAATTCACCAGTTTAAATTACGCGCTACGTGGTTGCGGTCTTTCCCGCGGAGCGTGCCCGCTGCCTAAAGAGTAACTGGAGTCGACGACAGAGCGCGTTGTAAGCTACTAAGCTATCACGTGCTTCCGTCCATCTCGGCTAGTCGTGCCCATGCCACGAGTGAGTGCAAGAGAGAAAGATGCGGCAATATAATCTCGGGCACTGCCGTCTGCGCGGTGTGAGATGCGCGTACAATCCAACCAACTCACACTCACAGCTGCTGTCAAAGATGGTTGGTGTAGAAGAACAATTCGTGATGCGATCATCTTTCAACCGATTCACGAAATTCGTAATCACGACCAATAGGATTGTTATTCCTGGGCTCATCTTCTTTCTTTCCCAGGCTTATCTTGCGACGAGAGTTTCAGCGCGGGCGATATTAGTGAGATTTTCCCACATGCAATGCGTGTTTGTTTTCCCCTGCTTTCTGCGCGTAGGCCTAGGCCTATCTAGGACGAGTTACACTGCCTGTACAGTGTAATTGGTAAACTAATCTTTATTGTACTGAAGAATGAAGATCATTGCCTAGTTATCAACGTGGTTCTTTATTTGTGTACGATTATTGCAAAAGTTTCCAGAGACAGAAACTAAGGCTGGGCTATCACTAGAGGCATCGGATTTTCGCGTTCAACGAAAGCACGAAAAAATTAAAAAACCTTTTGTTTCACATTTGTGGACGAAATCACCAATAAGAAGCCTAATGGCAGTGAAATTAAACCACGAAATAACGCGATTTTTTTTTCAATCCACGAAATATCGCAAATATTGATGAAAATACGAAATAACTGCGAAAAAACGGCCTTATTTCGCGAGTTTTCCGCAATTTTCATTAAAAATCGCCGACGCTCTGAGTAAAAAATCAATTTCTCGTAAATTTGCGTGATAAAGACGGTCAAACAGTCTTCGTTATTATCGGCTGGTAAAGTCGAAAACTTCTTTAACGACTCGACCTTCGACTTCGATATATTTTCGACCGGCGGCGGCTGGATCAATATCGATCGCTGCTACATTCCGTATCCTGTTAAACACAACAGCCGAGTTCGGACGAGTTCTAAGCGAGAGTGAAAACCAAGGATACTATTCTGAAATAATTGCATTTTGCTGTAGGCATACCCGTACCTACAACGACGAAGAATATCACATTGTTGTGCCTTTTTTCACTAGTTTCCACGCGTTCATCAAGCCTAAGCTATATTTTGAAACAGTCTCAATGCTAGGGCCTAAGCCGTTGTAAGGTTATGTAGGCCTAACTGTTTATGAACTAACTTGTGACTTAGGCCTAGGCTACTGAAAGATTGTCACTGTTTTGTAGGGGCCTAGGCCTACTTGTGAAGCCCTAGGCCTAGGGTAAGGATAGACCTAGGCCTAGGGTTAGGATAGACCTAGGCCTAGGGTTAGGATAGACCTAGGCCTAGGGTTAGGATAGACCTAGGTAGGGTTAGGATAGACCTAGGCCACTAGCTACAGTAAAATAATGAATAAAACCACGTGTGAATTCATTATTTTACTGTAGCTAGTGGCCTAGGCCTAGGTCTATCCTAACCCTAGGCCTAGAGCTTCACAAGTAGGTCTAGGCCCCTACAAAACAGTGACAATCTTTTAGTAGCCTAGGGTAGGGTCTAGGCCTAGGCCTAAGTCACAAGTTAGTTCATAACAGTTACATAACCTTACAATGGCTTAGGCCCTAGCATTGAGACTGTTTAAAAATATATAGCTTAGGCTTGATGAACGCGTGGAGACTTGTGATAAAAGGCACAACAATGCGATATTCTTTGTCGTTGTAGGTACGGGTAGGCCTAGGCCTACGGCAAAATGCAATTATTTCAGCCATTTATTGACCTAGTTTTGCTTTTGGTTACTCTGCATGACCATCAAATTATAAATCAGCCTTCAAAATTTTCCCAAGTACATCAAATCCTTTGTAAAATCCCATGTAAAGTTTTAAAAAATGATTTTGAAAACACCGCTGAAAGTGTGTTTTTGTGGTTATATTCACCGTTTTGAAGGTTTGAAAACACCGATATTTTGAATTTGAAAACACCATTAATCTGTGCCCCTAGCTATGACATAAAGTTCAATTGTCGATATTACACATAAACTTTTGATATCGATATCGATATATCGAAAGCAATACACGTATTTTAATATCCCCGCCCCCTTAGCAGTTTGCAGTGAAATGAAAAACAAATTATTTTCTAAACCATTGTATTTATTTATTGATTAATTACACTTGGGTGGTTATTAACTTATTAAACTTTTAATGAAGGGTATTTTTGTTATTAATAATGAAGGACTTAGTATGTAGAAAAAGTTTTCCTTCCTTCTTTGGCTTCAAGAACACTCAACATCGTGATAAGTGCAAGGTCCCGGGCTCACGGGTGATGTCACTGTGAAAGGCGGCGCCCGGCGCGGCGATTGGCCACTTGCGCAGGCGCTGCGTGGATCGGTCAGAGTGGAGTCGAGTGTCTAGTCAAAATCATACAGTCCGGTCTTGTAAAACATGAAACAATCACTCAAATAACTAAAAAGTAAAAACTCATAAATAAAAACAGTACTTACCACAACTTGAAGTCCTCGAGATGAGTGCTTGTCAAGCTTGCTCGCGTGCTGTTTATTACGTGTCCACACACTCCCACGGTCCACGGAACACTTCACACTTCAAAGATAACGAACGATAAACAGAATGCCTCAACTGCTGTAAATGTGGCAGCCAGCCAACTCGGAGAACACGTGTCACAGGCGAAGGCCTAGCAACTGATCTGGCGGGAGGGGAAGAGAGAAGGGCTTGCTCGAGTTGCACACGGCCGGCCGGCCGGCTGGTTATGCGCGCGAAGCGGGTGAGGGGGGGACGGACAAGTGTAGCGACGAGTGGTAAGGGGAGGAGATGAAAGGTGATGAGAACAAAAGTTTTAAAGTTATAATATTTTTTCACAGGCAATTGAAACGTGGAACATTAGAAATCAAAACTTGATTTTTGAAATTTATTTTTTTATTTTTTTAGACTTATTTTATTTTTAAATTAATTACTTTTTTCAATATTTTTTCGATATTCAACCAAATATCGACATCGAAAAATCGATTTCTTTGCCCAGCCCTAACAGAAACGTAGTCAGTCGGTATGACCTTCAAACCAACTAGTAGGCCTAGGAAACAGCGTTTCCACACATCGTGACGTAACAGGACCAGGGTACCCGGGTAATTTGAGTGCTGGAACCGGTTCCGAATTTTACTAACCGATGTCATCCCTAATTATTTTATTATTATTGAGATGAGAAATATTGAGAAGAGAGGAATGGCATGGAACGAAGTGGAAGCAGAAAGACCTTGGGAAAACCGGGAGAGATGGAGGGAGCTATTAAACAGACCTCTGGTAGTGGAGGAGGGGAGCTAGGAAGAAGCTGAGGACGTGGTTGTGTCACGCCTGGCCTGGCTAGCCGACAACGAAGATGTTAGCCCAAGAAACGGAGTACATAGTGTGATACTGCTCCCCCCAACCCGATTTAATGCTGGAAAAGGGGTCAAGATAT
Organism: Sweltsa coloradensis; assembly: GCA_024449915.1. Lineage (NCBI taxonomy): Eukaryota > Metazoa > Arthropoda > Insecta > Plecoptera > Chloroperlidae > Sweltsa > Sweltsa coloradensis. The sequence goes on along the minus strand of JAMZAV010001542.1, from coordinate 81,296 downwards.
AATTATATTGGTTTAACAAAACAACGGTCATGGGATGTATACACGGCACAGATTCCTGCTCATAATTTTTGGGTTAGGAGGCTCATTTTTGTTTCTATTTGTAACACATACTCCCGTCTATTAACTCATAAAATTGGAATTTGTTTCCCGTTAATATCTTGCACGCCGGTCAAATAGTAACTTTGTACCGGGAAACAAATTCCAAGTATGTTAGTTTGTTTTTTTAATGTTTAATTTGTTGATCTGGTAATTACTGTAGGTATTTAATTACTGCAAATAGTGGGCACCAGGCAGTAAACTTAAGTATATTTAAAATATCAAGTTCAAAGAGAGGGGGTGCGGCCATTATGCAAAGCTTATTACATATAAAACTGGAGTGGTCAAAATGGGGCCGTTACTCGATGGCGGCGTATAATCAAGTAAATATGGTAGACTTATTAGTCATTATGTACTGTGTATGCTTGTTAGATTGTCCTGGCTGGCGCGTTCTATCCCAACTACTTCGTGCGTGGCTTCGTCGGTGGCCAAGTGAACGAGAGGGAGGCTGTCAAGCTTCTGGATGGAAGAGATCCCTTCTCAACTGTCTACCTGCAGAACTTTCCATCCGAACAGCCTCGCCGGCTCTACGTCAAGCGAATCAAGGATGCGCTCTACGATTGTTGTCCAGACATAAAAGTCACGTTCGACAACTCCAGGTACTACTTTCATACAAGGGCTTGCGTTCAGTAATTGTCTTCAGTGTGTATGAGTTTTATAAATGTCAAGCTGAGCAATCAGCTAACTACATGCAAAAAAAACTCACAACACATACATATGTTTGCATGTAGTTAGCTGATTTTTAGTGACCACCATCTTCCTTGATGAGTCCCAGAAGGACGAAACGCGTCATGGATTAAGGTAACAACTTTAAATTAGCTGCAGTTGTCATCAGCAGGTGAAAAGTTTTGTTGCCCCCAGCCCTTCAGGCTGGGATTTATGTTCTCTTTGCTTTCCCAACCTGTCAACCCTTCTCCAATCATTATTAATGTGTGTTTAAAAGTTTAGCTTAATGTGACATTGAAAATAAATATGTTGATGCTGTGAATCCATATGCTTCATTTTAGTAAATGCAACACTTGCTTGTGCTTGAAAATGTATGAAGTATCAATTTCTTATCTGCACACTTATTTTGTTAATTCTAGCAAAGTGTATGTGCAGTTTGGTCAACACCAGTATCCCGACATGGTGATTCACAGCCGCAAGTATGTCGCCACTATCCCAGGAAAGGTGGCCATGGGCGTGTACAGAGCAATCAAGTTTCGTCAACTTGGTATTCCGGTTATGATACCACTTCTGAAGTAAGTAAAATTACGGTTACGGTAACTGTTACTTGTTCACCACCAAGTAACAACATCAGACACTGCTAATTGACGACTTGAAATGTACCCGCCTCCTGACGTCACGAGGCAACATGGCGGAATTAGTTGGTATAAATTAGGGATGTCAAACGATTAAATTATTATAATCGATAATCGAATTCACTTTCACCTCCATAATCGATTATTAATCGATTTTAATCGTTTTGTACAATGTCGGTATAGTAGCCAGTTTCTTTCAAACTTCGGTCTGGTTTCGGTTAGTTTGAATCGCCCGCGCAAGGCATGAGCTCGCATCGGCGCCGTGGCGGGGACTTGAGCACTCACAACAATCTCGAAGAAGACAGTCGGGAGCATAATCAAGAGGAAGTGGCGGGGTAGATAAAGCATACGAGATGAAATTGGCATCAATGCTGTGATCAAATTCAATTGTTTGATGCCATGTTGTCGAAAACTCTTGGCCTAGGCCGAAACACAACACCAGAGCAATCACTTTTGTCACACTCAAGACGCCATGTTACGTAAAGGTGCAACTACTGCTCGGCGTTTCAGGCGCGTTGAGTGCGTTTACTGTGTTTATTGACTGCCGCGCCAACTACGCCGCGTGGAACGCTTGAACAGAATGCAGCTTTAACTCTGCCCACTCCTTCCGACCTTGCACGGCCAGCGCATGCGCACATGATGACAAGGCAAGGCTGGTACGAACGATGTATTTTGCGACGTCGCTTCAATCAAATGTGGATCGGGAACAATCTCGCGTGCTAGAAATTGATGGAAACGTATCTCACGGGCGAGCAAGACATTAAATCGGCGGTTATCACGGCGTATTTGTCGGGAAAACGTAACGTACGGGAACGTTTCTCGCGGGTTATAGGCGGCGGATCTTAAAAACTAAATTTAAAAAACCGCAAAAATTTAAAATCGATTATTTTTTTTTAAATCGATTAATCGAATCGATTTAATCGTAATCGTTGACACCCCTAGTATAAATCCTCATTTCGCAAGTTGACGCCTGCTTCACGGCGCAACACTTATCACGCTCTAACTTTAATTCTATTCATTATTTGGACAATATTTAAATGAAAAATATTTAGCAAATATATCATCCTTTGTAATAGTGATTATTTCGATTTTTTTGACACAGTCGTTAGCTTGTTATAACAATGTACGCATCATACATGTGAAAATTATCAATGACTAAAGTTTTCTCAATAATTTATTTGACAAAAACTACTAATCGGATTTCGACAAGACCTCTTTTAAAAAATGTATCGGACTGTTTATACAAGAAACAAACTAACTTTCTAGATAGAAAGTGCACTGAACGAAACTTTGCAGCATAGAGTAATATGCAGGGTATGTGTTTTTATCTAAAATACGCACTCTTGACGTGCGGATGAGCCGAGAAAAAGTGCACGCCGCATATTACTCTATGCTGTAAATTTTCGTTCAGCGCACTTTCTATCTAGAAAGTTAGTATATTTCTTCTCTAAACAGTCAAATGCATTTTTACAAAGAATTCTTGTCAAAATCCGATCGGTAGTTTTTTGTCAAATTAATTAATGAGAAAACTTAATTCATTGAAAATTTTCACTTGTGTGATGCGTACATTGTTATAACAAGCTAACGACTTTGTAAAAAAATCTAAATAGGAAAATAAGAAAATTATGTACGGACTAGTAAAGACAAAAAGACAAGAAAGGGAAGAACAAAAGCTCATGGTAAATGAAAATGGCCAAGTTACAAACAACCCACAGGAAATACAAGAAATGTGGAGGAAATATTTCAAAGATCTGCTAAATGTACAGGTTAGTGAAAATTTAAATGCAGAGAAAGAGGCAAGTGGAGAAGATGAAGAAGACGAGGTAACAGAACAAGAGGTGGCTCGGGCGTTAGGAGCCATGAAGAATGGTAGAGCTCCGGGAGTGGATGACATTTCTGTGGAAATGATCAAAGCATCAGGTGCGGAAGGAAGAAGATGGTTATTTCGAGTAATAAGTGCTGCGTGGAAACAAAAGAAGGTACCGGAAGATTGGAAAAGAGGTATAATTGTACCGCTGTTTAAGAAAGGTGACCGTAAGAAATGTGAAAATTATAGAGGGGTGACATTAATGTGTCAGTGTGCAAAAATTTATGAGAAAGTTATAGAACTAAGACTGAAGGAGGTATATGACACAGATCTAAGAGAAGAACAATATGGGTTCAGAAGTGGACGGTCTACTATTGATCCCATATTTGCTATAAGACAGACAATGGAGGGGAGATGGCAAAATGGGAAAGAAATGCACATTGTGTTTTTGGATCTGGAGAAGGCATACGATCGCCTGCCTAGAGAGAAAGTATGGGAGTGTCTAGAGATAAAAGGAGTGGGAAGAGGTTTAATAGACAGGATACAAAGTACATATCAAAGGAGTGAAAGTTGTGTACAGACAGATATGGGTAGGTCAGAATGGTTTCAAGTGAATGAGGGCTTGCGACAAGGTAGTGTGTTATCTCCAACACTCTTTACTGTTGTAATGGATGAAATTATAAGAAGAGTGGAATCAAATACAGATGGAAGGGACACAAGAACATTAGTGTTTGCGGACGATGTGTTGATTTGGGGTGAGAGTGCCAGAGAAGTGCAGGAGAAGGTGGACAGATGGAACGAAGTTACTACAGAGTTTGGTCTAAAAATCAATCAGAAAAAGAGTGAATGTTTGCGTATGCAAAAGAAGACAAAGGGCAGGCCTAGAGACATAGAAAATATTGTACTACGTGGAGAAGTCTTAGAAGAAAAAGAAGAATTTAAATATTTGGGAAGTATATTGACAAAAGATGCAAAAGTGTGTAGGGAAGTGTCATCTAGAGTGCAAAAAGCAGAAGGGTTTTATCAATTGGTGAGAAAGTTACTATGGAATGAGTTGTTCCCACAAAAATGTAAAATTTTGCTGTATAAGGCATATTTTGTACCTATATTAACATATGGGGCAGTAACATGGGCAGTGGGAACAAAAGAAGAGAGTCAGCTGGAAGCAGCAGAAATGAAGTTTTTAAGAAGTATCAAGGGAGTTACAAAGATGGACAAGATAAGAAGTAATGAAATAAGTAGGGACCCTAATTTATGGTAAATAAAACCGCCACAAAGCGGTACAAAAAATATTAAAAAGCGGTGCAAAAAGTCGGTGTTAAAATCAAAACTCGACAAAAAGCGGTAAATAAAAGCGGTGAATAAATTAGTTAATTTGCATGTGACTGTGTGTCATTCATGCATATTGTAATGTTATCATTTATATATAACAAGAATGTAATGGAAGACACTAATCTAGACCTAGGCCTATGCCAAAATAGCTAGGGCCTAGGCCTAAAAGAACTGCTTTACTTGGCCTAGGCTACTGTTCCCATTTAAAAAATCGAGACTAGAGCCTGATATCGTGGTAGGTATAGGCCTAGGAAATGATCTAGCTACTACATACCAATGAATGTCATACAAAACTGAAGTGTACATAGGCCTAGGCCTAGGCCTAGGGGCTTGAGATGTGTAGGTTGGGGTCAAGGCCAAGGTTCTTTAAAATTATCTCGGTGTTAAATTTCTTCTGTGCATTTTTTTGCAGACATAACTCGACTAGGCCTAGATACAACCGTAGTATCCAAAAGGTCCAATGCTGTGTTGTTTCCTGAAGATGGCCTAGGCCTAGGCCCTAAACCTGCTCCATACTTGTAGGCCTAGGCCTAGGGTCCAGTGTCATTTGAATTGCTTAGGGCTATGTTTTGGGCACTTATTCTCAAAATTTTGACAAATCAACGATTTTCTTATGGTAGACATAACATTAAACAGCTTTAACTCAGTGCCTCAGACATCGCAAATTTGAGGTTAGGTAGGCTAGGCCCAGACAGCCTGTCAACTCTTTTGTTGTCCTGGAAACACATCTGATGCAAGAAACAAGGTGTAGGTCTATTGAAATCAAACAAATAACATGTCTTTATCTTTATTTACACTCGCGCGGGATTATTTTCGTCATTTTATCGGCAGTTTGCGATCACAGAATACAAGACAGCTGCAACTTAGGCCACAAAGCATCACAATCTGCTGGTATGGTCGACTATCGACCGAAAAATCGATTAGTCGAACTTTTGGCGAAATAATCGATTTCACAGTCAGCCATCTTGAATTTGATCGAAACTCGAAATCTAGCGGGATTTTCAAATAATTCTGCACTTTTTGTGATTTGAACACTAAAAATCGGAAAAACATCGCAAAAAGTTGTGAAATCGCGGAAAAATTCGTGAATTTGTAATAAAATGAATAAAATCGCATAAAACCTAAAAAACGCCGAAAATCGCGAAAACTCGCGGACGCCATTTGAATGCCAAGGTCACCAAAGGTCGACATCTGTTGTCAAATTTCATTTATCAACCAAATTGGGAAAATTCGCGAATAAAGTGCTCGCGAAAATCAAGGGTCCCTAGAAATAAGGAAAGAACTGAGATTGGAGAGATTGAAGTTTAAGCTAGGAAGAGAACGTCTAAGATGGTTTGGACATATGAAAAGGATGGGCAGGGAGAGGATTCCAAGACGAGAATTTGAAGCGGCAGAGGAGGGGAAAAGAAGAGTAGGAAGGCCAAGAGAAAAATGGGAAAGATTAATTCAAGAAGACGTTGGAAAACGGAATGAAGTGTGGGAGCATGTGGCAAGAGTAAAGCTGTGGGAGGACAGAAGAGAGTGGAGTAAATTGGTGGAGAAGAAGGAGTTGGATGATGTGGAAGAAACACTAAGTCTGGCAAGCTTAGTATCTACAGTTTCATGCCCTTGATAATGGTGGAAAACCACCACTCAACCCGACATAGTTGGAACTGAGTTATGATGATTATTATTAATCGCTATTACAAGGAATGATATGTTTGCTAAATATTATTCATTTAAGTATTGTCCAAATAATGAATAGAATAAAAGTTAGAGCGTGATAAGTGATACGCCGTTCAGCAGGCGCCAACTTGCGAAATGAGAATTTATACCCAATACTATACTAGTCACGTGACCTATCGATCGTTTTAAGCTCCGCCCATTTCGACTCGTCAATTGCATAGTTCAGGATCACACCGCTATTTTACTAAGCAACAGTGGTATTCATTAGGGCTGGGCAAAAAAATCGATATTTCGATGATATCGATAATTGGAAAAAAATTTGATATCGATATTTGATTTCTTATCGAAATATCGAAATTTACACAAAAAATGCAAAATTTCGAAATTTTGGTGGAGGTGCCGGGTAGGTAGTCTAAATTAAATTACCCTGGCTGGTGCATTTGCTGGAGGTGCCGGGTCATAAAACGCGATTGTGAGATCGTAAATAGGTCTATGGTGACGCCTTATCAACCCTTTTGGCCAAAATTATGAAAAATAACACTAAAAAAATAAAAATTGAATTTTTTTTTTTTTTTTTTTAATTTAATATCTAATCATGAGTTTTCCAATCAGTTCCAAATACAGTAAGACCTCGTTCATCCAAGCTCCGATTAACCGAGATTCCGTGTTAACCGAGCTGGTTTCAGGCACCCTTCCTTTTTTAATTAGCCAAAATGTTATGTTCTTTACATCTGAATGTCATGCAGTATGCTGTTTACTACAATGACGTGTCACGCACATCGCACAAGTTGTAAGGGGGGTTGGGGGCAGGGGTCGAGTGTAGGGTGCCGTAGAGTGTTGAGTCAGTGTCTTGTGAGTTCATGAAGACGGCGAGGAGAAGACAATATGCCTGAAGACGACATGTAGGCTGGCTACGTTATGAAGAAAACATGCATATCGCAGGCAGCCACTGATATTTTTCAAATCCTGTATGAGGACGTTAAATATCCGCGAATATCCGTGAAAGTCTAAAAACATTGATTTCATTGATCAAACTATGAAAATGGATAAATGTGATGTTTATATTGTTACCATCTTAACCTAAAAGTTGCTAGGGCCTAGGCCTATGCACAGATGAGAAGAAAGGAGCCAGAAACGCCCGTGGTTGCTTTAATTAAGATTGCATACAAATTTAAAATGCTATTTATTTACAGAAACTCCATTTTAAACATTAAAATAATATTATCTGACCTGGTTAAAAAATTCTAGGCCTAGCTAGGCCCTATGAATGTTGATCACAATTTTGACCTAGGCCTAGCCTTGGCCCATGTGTTGTGTTCTATAATAACATTGCAGAACTTGATAATAACATTTTAATCATACTAATTCTATTTTTCACTTTTAATATCACATAATCCAAACTTTATAAACAAAAACGAAAGAAAACAATTTTGTAGGCTCTTGGCTGTTCAATTTAACTTGCATCCTCCCCAAAAAGCAACTGCTTGGCTGTTTCCTTGCTTTTTCTCAATGGAAACAGTTCTACTACACCTGGGACATGGCATGGCTCCGCCCATGCTCCGCCCCCTATCGAAAGTCGAATCGATTATCGCCCCGCCCTTCAATGTTAACAATCGAAATTAGCCCGCGCAGATTCAAATATACGAAAATAAGCATAGAAAACATAACTAACAAAATATCCGTAAATAAGACTAAAAATCCGTTTATCCGTTTTGCACCCTTAATATCCGTAAAAACGGATAAAATGCGTTAAAACGGCAGCCCTGCATTAATCGGACATCCATCAATGACAGACGCGGAGATAACCGTCCCCCCCTCCCCCTCCCTCCTCCCAAGCCATGAACTCAGTATCGGTTCACTAGTCAATTGGCTTCGGGCCAAGACTCTCACCGAGTTGTTTTGTTTACATTATAAGATAAGATAATGAGAGTCATTCATTCTATCAGCAAGGCAGTCCTTAATGTTATGGGATAAGACAACGAGATCACACATTCATTCTATCAGCAAGCAGTGGGCAGCCGATGTCATCACTAAGAGGCTGTTTATTTATGTTCTTGGTATTTCACAAGTTTCACACTTGAGATATCATTTTCATATAGTACTAGGGCCCTTCTGGGAGGAGTTAAACAAGAAAGTCCTTATTATCCGAGTTTTTAAGTTATCCGAGCATAGCTCGGTCTTATCCACCTCGGATAATTGAGGTCTACCTGTAATTGAAAACATTGTTATGGATCATACATATTCAAAAAGTGATATTAATAATTGCAATGCCAAAGGACTTTCACAGTACGTTTCTAATGTTGTGGTATACATTACAGGATTTGTTAAAAAAAAATTGTCAAGTTCCATGACCAACATTAAACGATTGAATGAGTTTGCAAGATAACATTGCATCAATATCATAAATTCCTTTCCCACACGACGTGAACATTCAGCTGGGCCAGATGGATAGAGCCCGCACTTGGGTCGGCGCATATTCCCCCCTCCTCCCAGTCGAACGTCACTCTTCCCCACCCGTGCACAGCTGTAAAGTGGATCGTATGCGCTCCAGTGTGCGCACGCCCCTCCACCTCTCAGCCAGCTACGACCAGTTACATCGCCGGCGCTGGACTCTTATAGATATTTGAATCCTGTTATGTAAATATGTTGTGGTAAATATTTTGTTGAGTAGAGGCAGGTGGCTGTGTTCTCTGCTACTCATTCAACTCGCGGCGGCCGGTAGCACACTGGGTCATTTAAAAAAAACGCCTGTATATTCCCTAGGTACCTAGAATTTAATTTTTTTTTTAAATCCCGTTTTTTACGATTTCCCGTCATGAACGATTTTTCTTTACAGTCCCTTCAAAGTCGTAACATCTGGGTTCCACTGTACAAGTATTACAAATAATTAAGGTAACTTTAAATACTAACTTCTGTCATTGGAAAAAAAAACAATTATAAATTCAAGGTCGATAAAATAACTTTTACATCATTCAGGATTTAATTAACCCGATTCTCACAGAAGGTTTGGAACAGGATCCAAATTTTGCTTCCCTATGACATCCATACTATCAATTCTATGTGATACTTTTATTGTTTTCAGACCAGCAGAGGCCAAAAAGCGTGCTCTACTATTGGGCCTGCCGACCTCTGAAGATACACTGTTTACAACTACCCCTAGTATTAGCTCTACGGAGGTAGTTCCTGGATCAATGCCGAAACTTCCATTGCCCAGTGTCGATACAAATTATATTAAAATCCTCATATCACATGTAAGTGTACCAGTAGGCCTACTTTTAGTTTTAGTGGTTGTCATTTATAGGGGTATGTCCATTTGTTTAACAAGGAGGTCCCTATTAATGTGGCTAGGACTTGCTAGTTTACATTATGATGTAATTTGTAAAAGCCAAGTTCGCTCTATCGAAGCTTTACTGTATAGGCGTACATAAATTCAAGATTGTGACGGTATTTTTGTAAATTTTCAAGAATGACTAAAATAAAATTAATAGTTAGCCTTAATATTAAAAGTTAAAAACATAAAACCAAAAAATATAATATAGGCCTAGTTAAAAGGGGAATTAAAATTATGGTACAATTCTTATCATTTTTTAGGCTTTTTTAATTGTCGTTTTTAACTTTTAAGTAATTTCAAATTTGGCATAGGGGCCTATCTAATATCTAGCGGTGTGAGAATATTCAAAATGAAGTATTTGCGCAAAATTTACTCTTCGTATTCGATTTGAAACTCAAATAGTAGCCAAAGTAGGTATTCGAATTTTTGATTTTTTTTTTTTTGTTGAAAACTTTGAAACACGGGCGTTTTGAGAGTTAAACACTAGGGTTGCCGTTCGATACGAATTTCAGTAGGGTATCGATTAGGGATGTGCGAACCCACTATTTTGACTTCGAACTCGAACTTTCCCAGTTTAAAAAACCGAACTTCGAATTTTACAAAAATTTCAAACTGTATCGAACTCAAACCCAACTTAAAGGTACATCAAACCGTCATAATAATGTCACCGAATAAAGTGATTAATGTCTTGACTGGTACTATTTTATGAAGTTCTACAGAGCAGACGGTAAATTACAAAATTTTGGGCGGGCGAGCTATCCAATTATCGATATATCGATAATCGATTTTGGAAGACTGAATCGATTATCGATCGTTTCGGGAAATAATCGTATCGATCGATAAATCGATTATCAAACGGCAACCCTAATAAACGCTCATGTAAGAACCCGGCTATGGCTCTTGTTCCGGACTAATGGTTGACTTAAGGTAGGTTGGGCTTATACACCTAATTAGGGCCTAAATAAAACTTGAAAATTACTAAATATTAGTAGGGACTATGAAATTTTGTGAATGCCTTTTTTCACTAAATGATGCTAAATATGACTGTTTTATTATTAAGTTGCAAAATAAGGCAATAATCACATTATTATGCTTAATTAGATTAAAATTAAGAACTTTTCTCAATTTCAGTTAGTTATAGCTCCAAAATATGCAATTAATTTGACAATTTGGCATTGAAAACAACATTTTGTTTGGTTTGGTTATGTGTTGTGAGTTTTGTTTGTATGTATTCTTTTGTTCTAGTGTGAAAAATGCCTATCGGCTAGTTAGATTGGAGAAGGGTTGACAGGTTGGGAAAGCAAAGAGAACATAAATCCCAGCCTGAAGGGCTGGGAGCGACAAAACTTTTCACCTGCTGATGACAACTGCAGCTAATTTAAAGCTAATTCTCTAACCCTTTCTCTAAGTATGAATGAAGAGGCACCCTGGCCGAGCAACAACAGAAGGGGCAGCTTTTCTCTTGTTGCCAAGGGTCCTGGTTCGAATCCAGGGTGAATCATGGATGTTTTAACTCCCAAGCACTAGAGTTGGGAGGGAAGCCCCCTTACTGGTTGTGCTGACGGTGTGGCTCAGTATGAATGGTGTTTGAAGTAACCTTGCTGATGATGACAACATGCATGCAGAATTTGCTTCTTGCGTGGCCCTACCACAGGTTTGGTTATGTGTTGTGAGTTTTGTTTGCATGTAGTTAGCTGATTTTTAGTGGCCACCATCTGCCTGATGAGTCCCAGAAGGACGAAACGCGTCGTGGATTAAGGTAACAACTTTAAATTAGCTGCAGTTGTCATCAGCAGGTGAAAAGTTTTGTTGCTCCCAGCCCTTCAGGCTGGCCTGTATGTTCTCTACTGTCAATCAACCAACCTAACAGTAACCTACCTAATAATATGCTACTCTGTTTCCTAGGTTATTGATGCCGGCCACTTCTGGGCCCAGAGTTACGACATAAGCGCGACCAGCCACCAGAGATGGATGTTTACTAGACTTATGGACGACAGGTATCTCGTGCCTATGAAACATCAACTAGTGGTAGGCGGTGTGCATGCAGCCCCGTATGTGGACGAGTCGCACCAAGTTCAGTATTACCGGGCTCGCGTTGATGCCATTCATCATCATCCGAAGAAACCAATGGTGCAGGTGTGTACATTTCGGCCCACCCACACAATAATAAATTACATTTGTAACGCTTGGCGCCACCACAAAGACAGTAGTATACATTTCCTTAGATCAAAGTTAATGTTCTATTCTATGCACTTGCAGCTGTCAAAGTGGCCACATCTATTAATAATTGACGGCCAGTGACGAGCGATCTGGGAATCGGAAGCTTGTGACCTCATTTGTTAGTTGGCCTAATACTATGCTGTGATCCAATGTAAGAGTTGTGCAAACCTGACTTTTTAAATTTCAAACCAAATCTCAAACCTGCAATAAAAAAGTAGCCTGGGTACCCGGTTCTAGAAATTACCCGGAGCCGATTTGATGATCCGGGTATTTTACGCGATCGTTTTTAGGCTAATTCACCGGTTTATTTTACGTACTACGTCAATGCGGTCTTTCCCGCGGAGCCTGCCCGCTGCCTAAAGAGTAACTCGAGTCGACAACAGAGCGCGTTGTAAGCTGACACGTGCTTCCGTCCGTCTGTCCGCCCAGCGAGTAGTGCCCATGCCTACGAGTGAGTGCAAGAGAGATGGTTGCGGCGATATATCTCGAGCAGTGTCATAGGCCCATGGCATACGCGAACTAGATCCAACCAACTCACAGCTGGCTGGCTGGTCAGTATGTGTGGAATAAATATGATAGTGTATACTTTTTATACTCCATTTGAAAGTAGTCCCTACATAGCATTTACTATTTTAATTTGTTAAATTTCCACATGCTATTAATTTACTTTCATGAAAAGCCCATTTTTTAAAATGCCATACATCTAGGGGTGTGCAAGTAGAGTAGGATTCAGCTTAGATTGAACGACCTTCAAAGTTGCATTTGTTTAAGTCGGCATAACCAACACAGGAAAAATAAAATTGCTAGCATCATTTTTGTTCTCCGTGCAGTGCGTGCGTGTGGCGAGGTGACGAACTAGGTGTATGTCAACAGACCATTCCAAACGTTGGAGGTTATGTTTCATTAGGATACTGTCATTGCGTGTTATGTTTTGTCACTGAGTTGTTTTGGATATTAAAATTCTTTGTCTTATATTATTGTTATTTTATTTTAATCAACACAATTCTATTTGCATAAAAATTGAACTAGGCCCTAGGGTAAGGATACTATTATACACTTCGTTCTAGCCTAGCCTAGGGCCAGGCCTAGGACTAGTCTATGCAATTTCTCTTTGGCGGTGGGGGGGGGGGGGGGGGGGGCAAAAGCCTAGGCCTAGCTTCAATATGCAGCCTATCTATGATGCAGCCTAGGCTAGCTAGATCTAGTCCTACATTGATAAAACAGGGAAATTCTTGTGATATGTGTTCAATTTGGGGAAACTAGGCCTAGCCTAGGGTCACGCGTAGCCTAGCATCGGCCCAACCCAGGAAATGTAGCCTAGACCTAGGCTTAGTATTTATAGCCCTACCCCCCAAAAGGAACATTATAAGTAGTTTTTTCTAAAAGCCTTAGGTCTATAACCGTTGTCTTGTACGTATTTACTGTTTAGGTACCTAGGCCCTACCTAATTGGTTGGCTTACTAGACTGTTTTTTCCCCGCGGGCCCTATTAGTGCATGACTTAGTGGCAAACATAGAGAAATAACCGGGGAAGAGTGGAAACACAATGTTAAATAGCGGGAACCGCAAAAATTAGTTTAGAAGTTCGGAAGATTAATTCATAGAAAGCAGCACCAACATCTTTAGTGTCGCGATCTATGAATGACTCTTCCAACTATCAAGTAACAACTAGCGCAACCTAGTGACTACTGCTTGGACTATCTAGGCTTTTCGTGGCGCCGGTGGGGGGATTTCCGTTTTATTTCATGGTTTTGTTCATGTAATTGAAAGAAATGTTAAAAGTGCGTGAAGAGAGTATCCAGTAACACTTTTATTATTTCTTTCAACGACTTCTGGGACTTTGGAGACCTATTGGGACATTAAATGTTCATCAATATCCGATATTGCAAACACCACCACTAGGCCTAGGTCTAGGCCAAGGCCTGCTTGCTGGAGCCAGTTCTTTTATCAGTACACACGCGTTTTATTCTGAACTAACGAGTATTTACGAATGCACTTGGCGCTGCAAGAGTGGTTTTAGAAACTCTCAAACAACTCAAAACTTTGATTTTGGCACTAAAAAAACGAGAAACAACACAAATAGCAAAGACTGACAGCAGGCTGGAACTGAACCGAAAAAAGAAATGCCTATCACTGCCTTCTCGGCGCTCGCGGTAAACATCACCGTTACCATGGTTACAGTCTTCGATGGTGCTGCTTTCTGTGAATTAATCTTCCGAACTTCTTGGTAAACACGGTAGCTCGATGGTTCCCGCTCGGCTATGCTTGTTACCACCCCGTGGTGGCAAAGACATACTTTACTTCAACATAAGACAATTGATAGACCTACTCATTTAATCAATACTTAGGCTAGGCCTACATAACATTAAAATATTAATAATTAATAATTAGTCAAGCCCAGAACTCAGAAGAGCAACCAAGTAACGAAATTAGTCAGAAACAAGATTAAAGCATACGACGTAGGCTAGGGCCTATCTGTGCTGTGCAGACGACAGGCCTTAAGTAATATTTTAGCTGATTGTATGAAAGTGGTATTGGGAAGATCGCTCATTGGTCAATAAAATAAAACCATTGTTGTCAACTGTGAAAACGAATAATGACTTGACATTTGTTTGTTATTTATTACTTTCAATGAATTTGATCGTCCAGATTACATTAAATTGATCTTGTAAACAATAATTTAGTAATTTTATTTAATAATGCACTGTGTATAATTCATTAATTTTTTTAAAAGTACATTTTCAATTAGACCTCCAATTTTGTTCTAGTGGTTTACATGAAAAATGGCCGCCAAACAGTGTCAAAAGGTCATTCAAAGTTGTGTGATTCCTACTCTAGCACACTTTGAATTCGAGTCGAGTATTCATTTCAATGTTTCAATACATGTAAGTAAAACAAAGACAATCAAAACGATTGTGTAGCCTAGCCCCTAGGCAGTTCCTGCCTCCTCTGGAAAGTTGAACCTTACAATCGCTTTTGAAACATCGCCTTCTTTCAGTTTACAGTGTCTCCACACTAAACTTGATCTTTTAGACTTTCCTTCCATATTGATTTGAAAGTAAATTTACGTAAATGTACGTAGTAGATTTAACTCAAATCAACAAGTGGTATATGTCGCCATGTTTTGTTTACAAAACAAGAGTACAAAACGCGCTCAGAAATAATCTGTAAAACCTCATTACATCTCGTTCGCTTGGGAGCTTTCCCTTACCGTTCCGTACCACTCTGATGCTCCGCTCAGAGGGCAGAGTGCTCCGCTACGCGCGCTATCTTACAGCTTCTTACTGCACTTAATAGGGCGCGTCGATAAGGAAGTTGTACTGTAGGCGGTCGTTTGAAAACTGCGGGAATTTTTTTATCCTAGCATCGGCATATTATGACGCGACTATTGGCATCGGCATCAGTGCATCCCTACTAATTATAAACGGTAACAAAACAATGCTGGAAGATTGCGCAAAGGGTAAGGTAGGCAGGGGACCACAAGTTGGCGGCTTGAATAAAGGGAAAATGTTCGCTTCTAAGTCTAACCAAAAGAAACATACCGGCAATGACAAAAGAGGGCATGTTTATGCGGGTCTTGTTTCTGCCTGGGATGTGACACCTCCATTCAAGAGATTGGTTGTGCGGGGTACCCGTACATTCCAATCAGGACATAATTCAGTCTTCAGTTTTACACCAATCTCAAAATCGTTCTTACTGCTGATGATGATAGATGCTTATTTTTACCCTACCCGAGACATTGTTACACTTGAACACACATCATCGGTTAACCATGCTTTAACAAAATCTTTTGTGAAGATCATTATCACTATCTGTAACGAGCATCGACTGGCAACTGAATGATTAGAGCAAAGCGCTGCTGAGGACTGTAGGCACTACGTGGCAGCCGAGAGCAATACAATACGCCACAATTGACGTCACAGGGGGCACGCGCCAGATTTAATATACATAAACACATACTAGGCCTATATTTATAATATAATATAGCTAGTAATAAAACATTATTTGTTCCAGATATTTTACATTGATTATGGCAACAGTGCTACCATCCCAATGGATGAGCTCTTGGACTTTGGTCCACTCCTGCTGAAAGAAGGTATTCTTGAGATTCCAATGCAAGGATTTGAATGCGTGATGGCAAAGGTCCAGCCGTCCGCTATCCGCAACGACACTGGTCTGTGGTCGGAGGCGGCAAATAAAGCCTTCAAGGACAAGGTCTTCAGCCTTCCGTGTTACGCTAACATCTATTCGGTCGTAAACGAAGTCATACACCTGGAGCTGATACAAGACAACACAATAAGCCTAAATCAGTGGCTTATCGACGAGCAGTATGCAGTCCCTGCCGAGGAGAGTTTTCTATCACAGGTGAGTTCAAACTCAACGCTCAAAAAACAAGATGGGAAAACCATCTCTGTCGGACCTTGTGCAGGACGAGGTTTTGCATGCAGGTAAGGTGAATAAATAATGTACGATCGGCGTCGGAAGTAAATCAAGGGTAATCTTTTACGTACACCACCGACACTCGCTCGTCAAATCTTGGATTAATCATTAGGCACCTTTAACAGTCCCACTATAGATCTACCAAGACCACTGTGGCCCGCGCCATTACGTGCACGCGCATCCGGGCCAAGTTCATTCTCTATTTTAGGTGTGCGCCGTATATACGGCCACCTTACGGGCTCAGTTCACGCCGGCAGCCGTAAGGAACACATCTCCCAATGCCCCGTCTTCTAACAACTCGGATGTTGAAAGAAGTGATTGGAAGAATAATTTTGAAGGTGAAAAATAAAAGCACAATAATAAAAAGAAAAACTGACAAGTTAAATTTACATAATGACGTTACCTGTGAGTCTGGGGTGGCCACACAGCATAGCTCAGCTCAGCAGCAGCACGTCCTGTCAGTCTAGGCTTAGGCTTAGATTAGGCCTAGGGCCTAGATTCTAGTGGTAGGCCTACTAGCTTAGTAACTATTAGTGAATCAATATGTAGATAGAGTGAGAGGATGGCACATTTTGAGGGTTACTCAATGATAAAACTGAAATAAAATATGGTCATATATAATTAATATGAAAGTTACAAGTTACAAAAATTAAAAGGACATTTGCATAGAGTTATAAAAAGTTATAAAAGATAGGCCTACACAAAATATTGAGATTAGGATTAACTGTCAGTCAGTAAAGTTTTTTAATTGAAAGTTAGTTTGGTTGCATTGTGAGTAGGCCTACAGTTCAGTAAGTTAAAAACATTAGGTAATTTAAAATTTGTTGAAGTTGGAAGTTTGTTGAGTTCTGATTGCAAAGGGGGCTAGGGCAGGGCTGCCACTGATATTTTTTTCAAATCCTGTATGAGGACGTTAAATATCCGCAAATATCCGTGAAAAGTCTAAAAAAAAACGTCACAAAAAACTATGATCAAACTATGAAAATGGATAAATGTGATGTTTATATTTGTTACCATCTTAACCTAAAAGTTGCCAAGGGCCTAGGCCTATGCACAGATGAGAAGAAAGGAGCCAGAAACGCCCATGGTTGCTTTAATTAAGATTGCATAAAAATTTAAAATGTTATTTATTTACAGAAACTCCATTTTAAACATTAAAATAATATTTTCTGACCTGGTTAAAAAATTCTAGGCCTAGGCCCTATGAATGTTGCATCACAATTTTGACCTAGGCCTAGGCCTAGCCTAGGTAGGCCCATGTGTTGTGTTCTATAATAACATTGCAGAACTTGATAATAACATTTTAATCATACTAATTCTATTTTTCACTTTTAATATCACATAATCCAAACTTTATAAACAAAAACGAAAGAAAACAATTTTGTAGGCTCTTGGCTGTTCAATTTAACTTGCATCCTCCCCAAAAGCAACTGCTTGGCTGTTCCTTGCTATTTCTCAATGGAAGCAGTTCCTACTACATCTGGGACACGGCTCCGCCCATGCTCCGCCCCCTATCGAAAGTCGAATCGATTATCGCCCCGCCTTCAATGTTTACAATCGAAATTAGCCCGCGCAGATTCAAATATACGAAAATAAGCATAGAAAACGTAATTAACAAAATATCCGTAAATAAGACTAAAAATCCGTTTATCCGTTTTGCACCCTTAATATCCGTAAAAACGGATAAAATCCGTTAAAACGGCAGCCCTGGGCTAGGGTAGGCCTAGAACGTCACACGCATTTCGTTGATGTTGTGGTGTAGGGTGGGTAAAATTCGTATGATGATGTTATTACCTGGTGCGAAGTCTTGATGTTATGGCCAGCTTTAGGCCTACTTACTGTTGATCCATTGTAGTTCCAACCTTCACTCCATTGTCTGGGGTTTTTAAATCGTAGTTTATTAAATCTTGTTGAGAGAGTGAAGAAGAATTGGGATATCAGCAGCAGTGGTAGTAGGGCCTAGGCTAGGCCTACGTTGTTATGACGCCTGAAGCCATCTCGCCCAACGAATTCCGCCCTCGCCTCGAATTGTCGTGTTGTTGTTTTGAAAGATGTAGTTCGACTGTCTGCTAGGGACGCAGCTGTGTCCCCTAGCCAGACTTGGAGGTCGCTGGTAAACCCCTCTCTTTGTTGTCTACAGTGTGTTGTGTTGCTTGGCCGCTAGATGGCGTAGGTTGGTTTGTGGTTCGATAATTCAGTCGATAATAGTTGTGGCCGCGTTCAATGCTGTGACTGCTGCTTAGTATTGATTGGTGTCGCTAGATCGCGCGGGGTGTCTTCCGGATCATCTCTGGTGAGCGAATGACTGGTTACGATGGTGTTTATTCTCACGGTTGTGTGTGAGAACCAGGTACTTGACTTTCCAGAACGTAGCAATAAGTGTTCATTTGTTTATGTTAGGGTGTCTCGTCTAGACTGAACTGCTGTGGGAACTTTCCGATAAGAGGTCCGTTCGTCTGGGATTTGTTTAGATTACCACCCTAGTCGTCAGACTGGGGGGTCGTATGTGGGCTTTAGGGCTACGAGTTCTAATGTTTTATACTGGCCTGACTGACAGATGAATAAAATGAATATAAAACTAACAATTATAATTAGGGTTGCACAATGTCAATTGACCGGTCAAATGACTGGTCAAATACTTTTGGTCAATTGACTTAAAGATAACATGTGTATATTGCATTTAAAACTTAAAATTATTTGAATTTTTATATTTGAATTTGAATTGTTATGTAAACGATAACATTTCTTTCTTTTTAATAAGGTATTATTTTATTTTAATTATTAAGCGAGCGAAGCGAGCGTTTCCATTTGACTCTGCCGGAAAAAATTAGTCACTGGTTTTGTTTTGTTTTGTTTTGTTTTTTTTTTTTTTTTTTGTTTGTATGTCTCGCGATAACGTTCGAACGGAGGCTCGGATCGAGTTGAAATTTTGACCATCCGCAAGCTTCGTTCTCGATTGAATGCCATTAGTTTTGTGGCAAAATCGTTCAAAAAGTTAAAAAGTTACATTAAAGTTAACCGAAAGTTTTTTTTTCAAACTAACCGGCGACAAAATCTGAGATAGCCAAATCATTTAGAATGTCCGTCCGGTCACGAATATGTTAATTTTATTTTGATCCGATAAGTATTGTAGATGGAAATTACATTATAACAAAAGTAACGTTGCCATGGCAACGAAAAGACGCGCCAAGTTTCTAATGCACTGCCACCTAGAAGTAATCAAAATACATTCGAGGAAGCAGTCTATTATTTGTCAACAAAGAGTTTAAATAGTTTTCCCAAGGAGTCAAGGTCCTCTAGATGGCGGTGGATTTTAAAGTAAAGATTTACACACGGGTTAACCCAAATACCTTGGCAATAATAAATAATATTGGAAACATTGCCCTGTAGACAGCGAACGTCGCAAATTTTAAAATTAAAAAAAAATGTGCAATGTGGGTCTAGCTATAGCACGTGCTCGCTTATCAACGCGTCCAACTGAGCGTTTCCTAGTTTATTATGTAGTTATATAGGCCTAATGAATTATAATAGACAAATAGAATAGCTTCTGGGTAAGCTGAAGCTGAATCGGAGAAAGGGACTGATGACAGCATCGACGATGATGATGACGATGATGATATGCCACTTTAATATATGCATTTAACAAGCTTTTAAATAAAAAAAGCTTTTGTCACCACAACATTTAAAAAATAATATACTAATTATTTAATAAAATAAAATTTATGATTTTTTACATTTGACCGTCAATTGACCAAATTTGAATTTGACCGGTCAAATCCCATCCCTAATTATAATTATGAAAATATAAATGATTATATAAAATTATAATAAAATTACAATTAATATAGGTTGTTGTTTTGTTAGTGCTTATTGACTGACTTTATTCTGGTATGACAAATACTTTGAAATTGATGAAAGAGCAAAATTAATTATAGATGCAAAATTAATGATTGATTGGTCCGTACGTAGGTACGTAACATTACAGTCTGTCTACGCTGCCGCTTGGCAGAGGCAGACAGGCGGATCGTATGCTCTCTCTCTCCTCTCTCGCTCTCTACCGATCACTCGCGGTACGGTCATCACCTGCGATCGAGTCGTCTTGAATTCGTCCGTTTTGGCCAAGGCTTTTGTGGTGTTGGTAGATCTATAAGCCAGCACACAAAGCTAGCCCCAGCGAATTGTCAAAGTGTGGACGGCTTGCCCTATTTATGTCACTAGAAAAACTGGCCCTAATACAGGGCTGCCGTTTTAACGGATTTTATCCGTTTTTACGGATATTTAGGATGCGAAACGGATAAACGGATTTTTAGTCTTATTTACGGATATTTCGTTTATTACGTTTTCTATGCTTATTTTCGTATATTTGAATCTGCGCGGGCTTATTTTGATTGTAAACATTGAAGGCGGGGCGATAATCGATTCGACTTTAGATAGGGGGCGGAGCAAGGGCGGAGCCGTGTCCCAGACGTTGTAGAAACTGCTTCTGTGTAGTAGTAACAGCCAGAACAGCTGTTGCTTTTGGGAGGATGCAAGATAAATTGAACAGCCAAGGACAAACAATGGAGATTGGAGCCTACAAAATTGTTTTCTTTCGTTTTTGTTTATAAAGTTTGGATTACGTGATCTTAAACATGAAAAATAGAATTAGTATATGATTAAAATGTTATTAACAAGTTCTGCAAGACTGCAATGTTATTAATAGACACAACACATGGGCCTAGGTCAAAATTTGATGCAACATTCCTAGGGCCTAGGCCTAGGCGGCTAGGCCTAAGAATTTTTTAATCAGGTCAGATTTAAAACAGATTTTCTGTAGGTTAAATAAGTAACAATTTACATTTTTATTCAATCTTAATTAAAGCAGGATGTTTCAGGCTCATTTATTCTCATCTGTGCATAGGCCTAGGCCCTTGGCAACTTTTAGGTTATGATGGTAACAAATATAAACATCACATTTAGCCATTTTCATAGTTTGTTCAATGAAATTAACGTTTTTTAGACTTTTCACGGATATTTGCGGATTTTTAACGTCCTCCAACAGGATTTGAAAAAAATGTCAGTGGCAGCCCTGCCCTAATAGATTTCTACACCAGAAATAAGCCTGCGCTAAGGTTATGCAGTGTTTAGTGAATCCAATAATTTAATTATACAAACCTTGTGTTAGTATTAACTTTGCTCTGGTCCCAGTATAGAAAAGTCTCAATCGGCCAAATGCTAAGTAAAATAGGGCCGCCATGTTTCCTCACAGTCTGTTAGATGATGTCAGCGAGTGATAGCGCTGTGAATATCGCGACGCCAGAACGAACTGAATATTCACGAGCTAGGTCGATAACGGTAGGTATCTTCCAGACACCTTGATTTACTTATGATCGCTGGTGTACAAATACTATTCTTGGTTTGAGGTAGCCCGGTCACTCGGGACGGGTGTTATTGAAGCACAGGCTATGCAAAGCTTGACTGTTAAATTTTTGTTGGATCTACATTAAATACAAACTTGGTCAAAACTGGTACGGTACTAACATGTTGTATGTAGGCCTTCATGAATGTCACATACGGTATGTAACTTTTCATATAGGCACATAACCTATACGTATACGGTATATCTTAATTAAAAAGTATTGTTTATGTATCTAAAATGTACACGTAGGTATTTCTCTATACATTCTCTATGATAATAATGTGTAGAGCCTAATCCTGGATCCATAAGAATATATTTGGTGTGTCTAGGAAAACCACAAACTCCGTGTTGCTAGCGAGCACTTGCAGCCCTTCCAGTTGCGAAGCATTGATGGCCATCAGAGCACTCGCTCAAATAACATGGCTGAACTTGACGTTGACCCTCCAGATGAGTCGGAGTGTAGCCTAAGGCACAAGCTCAGAGGGCCAACAAGTCCCCTGGAGATGCAGGTCTACAGGTACGTTTGTATTAAGGTTGATGCCAATACATTTAGGTATGCTTCTACCTAATTTTATTTTGCTGGAATTTCATATTTTGTATTTGGGTTGTTTTCATGATCAATGGATAGTGTTTGTGCTTTATAGTCTTTATTATTGCAATTGCTTTTGAGACTACAGTAGGTGATATGGAGCAGTGCATAAAGTTACAGCTATCACGTTGGAGCCTATCAGCCTAGCCTACTGACGCCACCTATTGCCCAGTGCACAGTGGAGACTGAGACGTGAATGGCACAACATGTGATTACACAGTGTCAACTCGTTCACGTACTTAGCCTACACAGTATACTCGTAAAGAGAGATGGATTAGGAATCAAATTTGTAACTCATACACTTGTATTGAACCATAATAAATATAATACACTCATTCACTGTAGAGATACTTTTATTTAGCGTACTTATTGAGAATTAGTTTAGCAATGCATTCTAGCATTTTATTTTTATGTAATTGTATTGAATTGAAATGTTCCTATAATTATTCAGCATTTACCTGTAAACGTGCAAAAAAAAACACCCATTTAGGGTTTTGGTGAAAAGGAAAAAATTGATACTTAATGCTTTATTACCTTTGTTATCATAGTATAGGTAGGTATACTAACTCTTTTATGGAGAGAGAGAGAGAGAGAGGAGAACAGTGTAGAGAAATAATAATATTACTAGGGATGTGCGGGTACCCGAAAAACGGGTAATTTTCGGGTAGGTAAAATTACCCGACCTCGGGTCGGGCCGTCAATTCCTACCCGAAAAAGTCGGGTCGGGTAGAAGTAATAAAGAAACACGCCAATCTGCTCCTTTTAAACCTCCCGCTCACACGCCAAACGAACAGCTGACGTCGGAGCGGACCAATCGCTACGACGTGGGCGCGGCTATGCTATGATGCTGTGTCCTTGGCTCTTCCCGTCTTCCGGCGCTGTCCCCGCTGGAGTAATAGGCCCTAGGCCCCTACTGACCGTCATTACTCGTCTGCTGGTTATTCAATGCTAATAACGGCATAAAGCAAGTTGAATATTACGTACGTAGGCGAATGGTGAAAAAGAAACAACGCTAATAAACATCGTCTAATGCCTAGGCGGCAGGCCTAGAAGTCCGATCTAGTGCGCATCGTTGCGCGCAGCAGAGCGTTGGGCGGAGTCAGACCGAAAGGCTGGTGCAAACGCGCGATTTCGTCAGATGCATGGCTGGTACTAGGAAAACGCTCAGTTGGACGCGTTGTTGAGCGAGCACCGGTACGTGCAACATGACCCGAGTACGACATTCCCATAAGGCCCACCACACAGTGTAGGCCTAACTGGATATTGACATTGTACACTATATGCTATTCCAACATCTTTGCATTGTACTAATTCACGTCATGCCTTCTAAAGTGTATCTTTGTGTCTTCACTGCCTCCTTCATTTTTTAACATCATTTTTCGAATTATGATTACCAATAAGTCTTTAAGGTCTTGACCGATTTAGCTGAAAATTTGGAAAATAGGAGAGAATGTTGTACTTATTGACCCTGCAAAATTTCATAACGATCAAAACATTTTTATTTTTTTATTTTTTTATTTTATTTTTTATTTTCTATAACCAACTATCGGATTTTGTTCAAAAACTATACAGCAACCCGCCTAGGTGGTATGTACATATCTAAAAAATTTCAGGTCAATCAGAGAAACGGTGCGACCTGTATCGAAGCAGTAACAGAAAAAAAAACAAAAAAAACAGACATTCGAGCCATAAGAGTCAAGTGGAGACGCTCGCTCAACAAACGCATGATTTCGTCGGCCGGAAGAGAAAAATACGCGATCGCATCGGTTTTTCTTGGGGTTTTCGTATCGGAAATATTAGAAAACGATCGTTACGATATTATTTCCGAGAATAACGAACGATTGATGCAGGAAAACGATAATAGCGGGGGTTCACTGTACTAGGCCTAGGTCTAGGCCTACTCAAGCAAAAGTTCATAAGACGCCGATTTGGAAGTACTTCGTGTCAACACAGCCCAGAGTGGCTACCTGCAACCAATGCAAAACTGTTTTGTAGGATTTTTTTTTAAAAATGAATTCACAAATAAAAAAAAATTCACTACCCGAGCCCGACCCGAGCCCGAGGGTACTTCAATTACCCGAGCCCGAGGGTACTTTCAATTACCCGACCCGAGCCCGACCCGAGTTCAGAAACCACTACCCGCACATCCCTAAATATTACTAATAATATGATACAAAATAATTTTGTATATAGTAGGTACTAGGTAGAAAATAAACATAATGTTATGTCCCATAAAAAGGCAAATTAATTTCTAGCTTTTAATTTTTAACATGATAAATTGATTGATAAATTGGTACTTCTATTTACATTATTTTACATTCTACGCGGAGAGGTATTCATGGAGCGAGTAGATGCTACAAAATGCTAAATAAATATTGTAAATTTAAATGCTAAAATAAACGTATCTCTCTTCTCTAGGCCTACTCATAAGATTGTCGGAAAGTGCATTTCTTAATCCATGTTTACTTAGTAAATGACTGTGTTAAAACAATGCCCCGATGATGTGCGTAGCCTGCCGCGCGTGGGCCAGCGTCGAGAGGTGGCCATAGATCGGGATTCTGTCAACTCTGTGCTGTTGGACACGGACCCTCAGGACCCGCACGAGCGGCTGCTGGTTGCCGCGTGCGTCGGGGAGAACGTAGCGCAGAACAGGGTCTCGCTGAGACACACCACACTGATGCCCAACATCCACGGCCTGGCAGCGCTCGTCTGTCTCACGTTCGCACCGGTCATTGAGCTCAGGTCAGGAAACTTAGCATACGTAAATCATGTCACTTTTTCTGCGATTTTATAATAATTGAGTGATTATGAGTTACATTTTTAAGGAACATGTTTTCAGTTATTAAGCATGAGTTTAACTTCTTGTGTACAAATTTTTGTTTTTTGTGTGTTTTTTGGGAACCCTGATTTTACGATCCCGGTACTAACGATTTCCCGACAGATAAGGCACACTTTAAACGTCCCTTGGATTGTTGTATATAAAACCATGTTAAATATCCCGTATTGTACAATTTCCCGCATTGGCATCACGGCCGCAGTGTAAGCGCATTCTACCAGCGATATAGTGCACTGTAGAGGTTGCCCGTAAAACCGCTCTTTTTCGTCGACTTCTCGAAGCTCGTTGCGCCGAGTCTACGCACACTGAGCTATGTCCAGCAGGCGAGAATGGAGACAGACAACCAAATATCTAGTGTAAGGTTTAATAAAATCCTGATCATCTGGGATAAATTAAAAGTCGGCATTTGTGGACCCCTGCATATTAGTCGTGTGTATATTGACAGATATATACAAATGTCCAACTACTGATTATGGACATATACCCTTTTATCTTAGTTCACATCCCAAGGGGCCACAGTTTGGATTTTAAAAAACTTCAACGTCAAGCTCTATACCCAAAAGAAAGCTTCATTAGGGAGGAACTTTCATTACGAGGTGTAGTTTCAATTATATATATATTTTGGATCTGCATTATGTTTCATCGCCTAAAATGCGTTTTAACATGGGTTGCCGTTCTATATGAATTTGAATACCGATAATTGTGCATGTGTAATTGATTATCGATTGATAAGTATTAAGTAACAAGTATCGATATTTTTTACTTCGATCAATAATTGATAATCAAATAAAAATTAGGCCTATACTTTCTTGCATAGGTCTATCGACACGGGCCATGGATCTTTGGCGATTGCATCCTTTTGTTACTTCTATTTGCTCAAAACGGGGTTTTTCCACGCTAGCGACGTCTTTCACGAGAGCACGCGATCTACGCATGGCTGACCTGCCGGACGAGAGCGCGCTAGGTAGTGTAAACAGATGCTATCCGGCTCGTGTGTTGTCTTTGTGAAGGTCGTGCTTCTCGGAAATCTTAGTTCTGTGATGTTTCATTTCAGCTTTTGTTGTGATTGTCGTTCATTCATTTACGAGATATTATCAGTAACTATTCAATGCTTTGATATTTATTACGTGACGACGGTGATGAGATAAATAATATTCAACATTACTTTGGAATACTACGTAATATTGGTCTGAGAGAACACTGATAAGATAATCAATCGTAGCACTACGGAATTAAGTAAAGCGATACCGAGTTGGCGCGGGGTGGGGTGGAATGCATCTCGATAGATGCTCGTGTTGACCTTGAGTGGCATACTACAATATCGGTTGTGTCGAGGCGAGGTTGAGCAATCGGCGCCTGCAGGCGCGGCGAGTGAAGCCGCCTGGCAACACACGCACGCCATTTAAGTTGCCTACACTGCAGCAGGGCAGGGGCAATTGCGCTTTGGACTTTGCGCCATACGCGTGTTGTAGATCTCGCAGTAGACAAATTTTTCACAGAATAAAGCGATTAATGTCTTGATTGGAAATATTTTATAAAATACTGCAGAGCGAGCGGTTAATTACAAAAATTTTGGAAGTGTGAGCAGCGATCTATTCGATTTATCGATAATTGATCGGGAAGGCTGAATCGATTATCGATTGTTTTGGTAAATAATTGTATCAATCGATATATTTTGGTGTGAGATAGAATAAATAAGTACAACAACGAATATTTTCAGCAGGCCACATCACCTTTGAAGCGTAGTTGATCCTATGTCACATCAAAACTTACTGCACTACAGCCAATTATTGAGTCTTTTAATACCTTCTATCGATATATCGATTATCAACGCCAAAGCACCTTTTAAAACTTATGTTATCGATATCAACGGCACCCTAGTTTAAAAGTTTGGCTCTCAGTACCGATCCCTCATACTACACTAATTGTAGAGGCAAGTAATGTTGTTCTATCATAGAAGCCACTATTTTCACTGTGGCACACAAAATTACAAGACCTTCTTACTAAAATCCTAAATGAATATCTAGAGTAGATTTCCTCTTGGAGGACGTCGGGAGTCCTGGATCATCACATCAGCATCTTTGCCATCTTCATTGCAAACCTCGGGAAATATGGAATGCACAGATTTTAGGTGTTTTATTAACCATCCTTTTGAATTAAAATTATTATATTAAAATAATTTCACACAAAAGACTCTTCGTTGACTATCAAAGACATCGATTGCACATGCGTGATTAATGATTATTAGGGATGTGCGAACGTTCGAAGTTCGAGTTCGAAAAAAAGTTTGAAGTTCGGAAAAAAAATATTTTTTATTTTTTTTACTTATTTGTAGTGGTGTGCGGTCACATATTATTTGACAAGTCAAAAAATGGTTCTCAGTTTACAGGTACAAATTTAAAAACAAAAATGGATGGTGGAGGTGCCGGTCCAGACTTATCACTATTTTACCTATTGTGACGGTTTGATATACCTTTAAGTTGGGTTCGAGTTCGATACAGTTCAAAATTTTTGTTTAGTTCGAAGTTCGTTTTTTTAACTGGGAAAGTTCGAGTTCGAAGTAAAAATAGTGGGTTCGCACATCCCTAATGATTATTGATTGATTGCCTGATTGATTATTGCTAACTCTCATATTAATGCACTTTGGCTATTCGAGACAATGAGTGGTGATAGATGAGGATGACAGAAGGGAGGAGGGGAAAACCGGTACCGGCACGTAGTCTACTCCTTTCGAAAAGTACCAAGGGGACCAACGGCTTAACGTCCCATCCGAAAGGACGGTGTAACTTTGACAGTCTTATAGGTTCCTTCACTAACCCGGACTGCCGAGCAGACGTCGAGGAGAACGAAGCCTTTACACTAGCTCTCGAACCCTCCATCTGCTCTAACGAGCGGTATGTACATGAGTTTCAGGGCAGAGCAGTCCGGTCAGCCACTCTACCCCTGACCACGCCCGATTCTGCTTAACTTCGGTGTTGGAATGAGAACCGGTTAAACGACCTCGGCTAAACCGCTGGCTAAATAATGATTATTGATATTCGAATTCATAACGAATAGCAACCCTAAAATTAATTTTATTTCATGTCCTGTTCAATGTTCATACTGATCAATATCAATCAATCAATATCATTGATTTATTTTTGTTCCCAAGTAAACATGTTAACTCCTACTCAATTGTTTTCCTAAACTTAGTTATAAAAACATTAATTTTTATTCATCTCTTGTACAAACATTGATAATTGAATCAAACTGGATTTTATTGTTCATCAATACAAGTAACATAGCATCATACTGGAATACTAATGAAATAAACATACCATTTCCAGAACAAATGCGGAACGAACTAGGTATACTGGAGCTGTATGCGGTCTTGGGATTTCCTCGAAGAGTCGTAAATCCATGTTTCCTGACCATGACATGGAAGTGAACTTCGATACGGAGCTTTCAACCGATGACCTGGCCGACATAAACAGATTGCGGTTGTGGATGAATGAATGTCTGGTTCCCGAGGAGTCGGACTCAAATGTCGTCAGCGAAGCCGCCACGCTACGCGGCCAGGTTAATGCAAAGGAAACTCTCTTAAAGTAAGTACCCTAGTCGCATCATGCTTCCAGGGCAAGCGCAAAGTTGTAGGTAGGCCTACTTGCTTTGTATAAATTGTGAACTGGTAATTTTGTACTTCTATTTGGAAATTTTAGTTTTAAACTCGCAAGGTTTTTCAATGCCTTGATAATTATGTTTGTTCCAGGTTGATTCAGCGAAAGCAAAAGTCAATTGTACTAAATTTGTGTCCAAAACCCATGCACTGGGGTATGGTGAATCCGGACCTCCTGATGCCGCCCACTGACAACAAACTGACATTGGTCAAGCAGAACCGCGCTGTGTTCCGTCTACACTGGGGCGTGCGCCTCAAACCCACTGAGAAGGAGATGGAGGCGTATGTTGCCAAGATCAAGAACAGCAACATGCTGAGGAAGATTGGTGCTGGGTAGGGCTGACCTTCCTTCATAGAACGAATCATATTTATTATTTAACTTTAAGACGTACTAATTGAAGATTTTTTTTTAAAGTTGAAAAGAATATGTGGCTCGTTGGTCTTGAGGTTACGTATCTGCTTCCAATGCAGAAGATCCGGGGTTCGATTCCCGCTAAAGTCAGAAGTTTTTTAACTTCTGATTTGGACTTAAGTCCATCAGTTCTTGTCTTAGGAGTTTCTAAATGGTGACTTTGGAGCCATACTAGCAACAAAGCACATAATAAATTTAAAGTTGTTCTGAATCGGCCTTATTGATTCTGGCGTTGTTCCGCGGGTGTTCGCACTGTCCATACCACTGATTGCTATATTTCCTATTTGAAATAAAATATCGATCTTTGGTTGGTTATCGCTCACTTGTCGATTGCGTCGGGGCCTACAGGGTTGGCTTGGTCGCTTTGATTCACTGTCCCCCACTGAAAATCACTTATATAACTGAGTGGGTAGACTCTAAATACAGTTTATTTATTATTATTTATTTATTAAGATAGCAGCACTGCTTAGTTCTTGTCTCAGATCAGCATTTTTTATTTGTTTTTGCTGTGAAGGGTGGATATCAATAAGAGTGACTAATGTCATATTATTTATACTAAATTAACATAATGTCAACGCAGAATTTTACAAGATAATCATTATCATTATCCATCGCCATTTCCTGCTTCTGGCAGGGTCAGCTTGGGTTTAACAACCAAATTTTTCCACTTCTTTCTATCCTCCCACAATTGTATCTCTTCCCAGCTCTCCCCTCATGCCTCCAATTCTCCTGCTATTGTATCCTTCCATCTCTTCCTTGGTCTACCCCGTCTTCTTCTTTCTGTCGTACATTTTCATACCATCCTACCTCCTTCATACCTCCTTCCTATCCTGTCACTTAACTTCTCTACACCTAGCACTTCTCTAATGTCCATGTTTCTTATTCTATCCCTTCTCGTCCTGCCTCTGTGTTTCTCAGGAATCTCATCTCTGCCGCCTGCATCTGACTCTCCTCTCAATCTCCCATTGACCAGGTTTCTGCTGCAAACGTAAGGATCGGTATGAAATAGGTTTTATATGGTGTCATCTAATAGGTATTTCCCTATCCCACACCAGGCCTTTCACACACTGGTAGAAGTTAAAGGCCTTTTGTATTCTAATGTTAATCTTCTTTTTAATCTTTTCACTTCCAGGTTCCTAGATAGCTAAAACAATCCACCACTTTCAGGGTTTCTCCTCCAATGTTTATTTGTGCTTGATAATTCCCTGAGTCCCCTTCTCCTGGCATAGTTACAACTTACAACCTCACTCTTTACCATGGTTATTTTCATATCTGCTTCTTCTATGTTTCTATTCCACAAGTTTGTACTGTATATCTCTGGAGTACCTCCTCATACTCGGACCATGCCACCAAGTCATCGTCAAACATCATAACCTCCACATCTTCCATTGCCTCCATCTTTACCTTGTTGTGGATGTCATCCATCACGATTATGAATAACAGCGGTGACAACACACTTGGCCCTTTTGTTATTTTGAACCACCCTGACAATCCAAATTGTATTTTCACACAGCTTTCACATATTTCTAGACATACTTTTAAAGTCCATTATCCACTCATTTTCTTTCTAGACTCTCCTATACCACTTTCCTTGTCACACTATCATAGGCCTACGCTTTTACTATGTTGAAGAAGAGTGAAGACCATACTCATTCTTCTTCTTCCAAGCTCCCAACTCTTTTTTTTTTTTACGAATAGACCCTCTATTGTGGATCTTTCCCATCTAAATCCGTATTATTCCTCATTCAACATGTGCTCAACCTCTCCTCTTATTCTTCTGTCAATAATCCTTTTGTAAATCTTTGCTGTGTGGCAAAGTAAAGCGATCCCTCTGTGATTACTACATTTTCTTCGATCACCTTTCTTATAAATCAGCACAATTACTCCTTTTCTCCAGTCTTCCGGTAATATAATAATACAAGATATCTAAGATAATAAAATTATTTTTTGCTTGGGTTGATAGTGCCTAGAGGCTGGTTTAGTGTTGGGTGGGGAAAGATTGATAGGAGCCTACAGCTTACCTTGAAAGAGTTTGGCGGCTGTGTTGAGCTGAAGGTCACATG
Organism: Sweltsa coloradensis; assembly: GCA_024449915.1. NCBI lineage: Eukaryota > Metazoa > Arthropoda > Insecta > Plecoptera > Chloroperlidae > Sweltsa > Sweltsa coloradensis. Next base: position 50,152 of record JAMZAV010001542.1, on the reverse strand, counting down.
AATATAATTGGATGAGCGTAGCGAGCGAAGCGAAGATTCCATTTCACTACACTGGAGAAAAAAATCCGGAATGTTTTTTTTTTTTTTTTTTTTTTCTGTATTTTTGTGTGTCTGTTAACACGATTCCGGCTAAACCGATACTCCAATTGCGATGAAATTTTATGGAGGCCTTCGAAATCTCTGAACGAAGAACTGCCACGTTTTTGAGCGCAATCGAAAATTTATTTCTCATGAAAATCGCAATTTTACGATTTTTTTCGATTTTTAAAAAAATTCTTCAGCTTATAACACCTACATGCTTTATCCGATTGTAATGATTTTTTCACAAAACCTTAAAGGAATTATCTCATCTTGGTAGCACTTCATAGCATATCTTGAACCATTCAATTTCACGGAAATAGATCTTAGATGCAGCTTGATCGGACATCTGGTTGCTAAGTAAATAGAGTTTTAAAATATCACTGCACGAAAACTAGTGGCCTAAAAATGACGTCACTGTGCGGCCACTCATCGAGTCGACCCGAGCGTGTAGCCGGTCCGCGGCCGGCTCGCGTTACGAAGTACTCGGCTTTCAAGACCCAATCAGTCGATTTCTCGCAGCTGTGCGTTTCGTTTGTAGAGCACCAATTATGATGAAGATGATGATATGATGATGATGAATTATTATCAGTTATGATGATTATGATCAAGTATAGCGAGTATACCACGTGCTTCTATTCCTTCGTATGGATAGTGAACTCGCTTTGGAAGATACTTGAGTCTTTCTTTGTGGTAAGATTCTAGGGCACCTGTGTAAAACATGTTATTTTGTATGTCAAATTACATTACATTATGATCTAGGTACCAAATATGAAACATTTATTGATATATGCGTTTTAGCAGTACGTTCATGCAGCAATATAATATTCATGTCGTGAATGTGTGATATGTGTGTTTGTGCGTGTTTGGGGGGGGGGGGGGGTTGGCATCTCACCCTATCGTCATCTGTGTTTTCTTTATTAGAAATGATATGTATTTGTTTGAATACGAGTGCGTTGGTAAGTGCGTGGAAAGAAGTATCCTCAAGTATCGCATAACTTATCACGTATACAACACAGATTGCGCGCTGGGTGTTTACGACCGCTCAGATAAATGTGAGTGCATGCTTGTGTCATGTACAGTCGTGTTAGGAAGGTTCTATTTCTAATGTGATTGTCTGCTAGATGGTTTGGGGCTTAAGTTGGGTGAAACTCGCGCACAACGCTCTTGTATAAAGAATGACTGTTTAATGATTCTACATATGATGGTTATTGCATATACATGCATTTGCTCACAATATTAGGACGAAATGTGCACGGAAAAATATAAAATAAATATTTTTTTATGAAAAATAAAGACAAGTATGACAATAGTTGCTGGTATGCTTATGATAACTTATCACAGTTTGGAAACCGATGAAATGATAGCTGTTTGTGTAATTTATTTTCTATTATTATTTTTATATTCACCTGCATTTGATCACCATTTAATATTTAGACTCACATACACCATTATAATATAGCATCGATATTATTACACTATTACTTCAGCTGATGCACATTCTTTCACCGCACTATTGAATGATGAAACTATACTGCAATGTTATCTCTTTATGCGGGGCGGGGGACCGAGCGCGCATACGAAGCTCAAGTCAGCCAGCGAGCCGGGCGTACAATGACGTCATTCCACGTTCGGCCGGAAAACCACTAAAATCGCTGCCGAGCGCAGCAGAATTTTTTGGGATTTTTTCCCTTTTAACCAACGTTCTAAAACATCAACACCTTTAACATATTAAAAGTTTTTCCAAGTTGATATACCGACTTTAATTTATGAATTTATATTCGTGTGAAATTTGAGCGCAATCAAAAAACTATTTCTCATGAAAATCGAAATTTTACGTTTTTTTTTTTCTTTTTTAAAACAATTCTTTGACTTATAACACCTACATGCTTTATCCTATTGTAATAATTTTTTCACAGAACCTTAATTTTATAAATTCATATATTTGTGTAAAATTTGTGCGCAATCAAATAATTATTTCTTATGAAAATTTCAATATTACGATTTTTTCCTTTTTTTAAATTACAATTAATTAAAAAAAATTAAAATTTAAGTTAATTTTTCATTTAATTTAATTTAATTTTTAAAAAAATCTTCAACTTAGTAATGATTTTTTCACAGAACAACAGAAAACCCGCATAACACATGGCAGCTCAATGCACCAATTACGCTCATCCAACAACGCGGCGGGACTTAAGCGTTTTCCTAGTAATAATATATATACGAAAATCACATTACGAGTTTACGACGAATAGTTTTGGCTTGAACAGCCTTGTTCATCCGTCGGAATTGAGAGAGTAACTCTTGTGGTTTGTGTTTTCAGGCTTGTTCCCTCAGCGGTGCCATCCACGTGCATGATATGTCAGCTTGACTCTATGAACTCTCGGAATCTTGTCCGTGCCCATCTCGCAACTACCGCTCACAGAGAAGAGGAGCGCTACATCCGAAATATCTTGACAGTAGAAACGCCAGGGCTGCTCGCCAAGATCGACTTGGAATCGTAAGCCACATCAAGTTCCTAGCTTGCCTGATTTAGGTAAAAACAAGGTTTTTTGTTTACCATTATGTTTAACTTTAAACACATCTTCAAATGAAGTATTTAACATAATACAAAGTTGTAAATTAATATTCCTTTGAACTGATTTTTTTGAGATTGACAAGTTCCATGCTTACTAAAATATTTCAATTAAATGCTTTTTCTTTCAACAGGATTCTATAACTAAGTCTAATAGTATTAATGTTGATATAATGCCTATTGGCTAGAGTATTGAGTGTTAGAATGAGATCCAACAGCTTAACTGAAGAACTGATGGAAGTTAATTGATAATAGTACTATGCAGGGGTCTAAATTAACTTTTTTTTACCAATAGCCTTTGGGCTAGTGGTCCCAAGAGTCCTCTAGTCCACAATCAAATAGGTTATATGATGTAAAATGATCATACGTGAATGTTTTAAGTCGCAATATTAACCGGGTTTGACATGTGGGTGTGGGAGACTCTGGAGTGACCGGAAACGATTTTTATTACAAAACATTTTGTTGACACCGTCATTGAAACCACCTTTTTGTAATGTCCTTACCTTCTTTTTTCGTAGTCACTTGGCGGTTTAACTTCTGAAACTTGACTCTCCTTGAATATAACGCCACATATTGATTTTTAATACCACGAACTTACGATAGTAACCGAGTGATAGGCCTACTGATATTTTAAATATAAGTAAGCTGCAAGGCTGCGTAGGTCTAGGCTTATTAAGATTTTTAATGAGATTTTTTTATTTTTTGAAGGGCAAGGGAATTGGGAACAGTGGAAAAAGTACTCGCCCATCGGGCTAGTGAAATGAGATTTTTACTAGCCCAAGCAGTTTCACTAGTCTCGGGCTAGCGTCACCGTATTGTACCGAATATAGGCTGACCTTTTTTCATTATTTTGTCTCAAAATCGCTCCTCTGCCTATATGCGTGCATTGGCTTTTTACTAGGGATGTGCAAACGTTCAAAATTCGAACTCGAACTTTCGAGTTCGGAAAAAAGTTTGAAGTTCGGAAATTTTATGGTTCTGAGTTTACAGGCACAAATTTAAAAACAAAAAAATGGATGGTGGAGGTGCCGGTCAAGAAGTTTCATACTTTCTTGGTGGAGGTGCCGGTCCAGACTTTTCACTATTTTACCTATTGTGACGGTTTGATATACCTTTAAGTTGGTTCGAGTTCGATACAGTTCAAAATTTTTGTCAAGTTCGAAGTTCGTTTTTTTTAATTGGGAAAGTTCGAGTTCGAAGTAAAAATAGTGGGTTCGCGCATCCCTACTTTTTATGCACCAATTTCAAACACCTAGTTACAACGCCGTTTGACAAGGAAATACGTATACAGTAGTATAGTTCACCGCTTCTGTCTGGCGCTGCGCCAACAATATGGCAGGCACGGTGGACGTGACGCTATCTCCATAGTAGTTCTAGGCCTACTTACGAGTGACGTTTGATGCAGAAAAGCTGACTCTGCAATAAGAACCGGTCCGCTTAGAGATATTGCTGCGTCATCACGGGTTCCGCGGGAAAAGCGACGTCGGCACAAGTTCCGCAGAAATAGACCAAAGGAATAACGGTGCGTAAAATTAATATATTTTGTTAAGATATTCTTTTTTTTTAAATTTTAATGACCAAAGTTAGGGGGTCCGACTATATTCGGCTCAATACGGTAATTTCGATCCCCGGTAACATGAAAAGTATGTAGGCTACATAACACAGAAAAATGCGAGATGTTTCGACACTATCTAAATCAAGTCTCGTGTGTTTTTTTATGTTAGTATTTACATAATCTATTCATTCAGCAGCCTACATCAGTTAACAAAGAAAGAAGAAGCTGTTGGATCCAAACAACCTAACACTCAATACATTTTTGTTGAAAGTGAAATGCATTTTTTTGTACTACTATCACTAAACACTAAATCTTAATTGATAAATGTTTTTGGTGTGCAAAGTGAATATCTACAAAAATGATATTCGGTTGCAGTTAATGTTAGCACCAAGAAATGTACGTGAAAATATATGTACGTAGTAGTTTCCGGAAATATAACTGTTGTTTTAAGTTTCCTACTTAAAGTACTGATCATTGACTGTTGAATGAAGCTTATAACATTATGTACCGGTAGTGTAGTCTCAATTTCGTTCCGGTATTTGTTATCAAAATGTGTGCCATTACGAGAAAAGTAGATTTTCCCGTTTGACGTGCATCTTCAAATCGATCAGATTTAGCTTAAGTAAGACATACATTCAGAATTTTAATATGGTATTTGTCTCTTTTCTTTAAAAAAAAAGCAAAACAATGCTGTGGATTGTCTCTGGGTTTTACACAGTATAGTATGGGTTTGACTTTTGTCCAGGCAAGTCTTGATTGTTAATAAAAGATTGATTGTATGTTGTAGGCCGATGTGTTCATGAGTAGCTCTACTACTGTAGATATGCTAGTTTGATAACAAATACCACAAAATAAATATGACTTAGGATATTGTTGTTTGTAAAGTAAACATAAGAATCTGTCCACTAATGTATAGTGCTTATTGATTTCTGTTGATGATTTCTTTCTTCAAAGTTGCATTTCATTGTTATTCTTGTACTGATGCAGAAAAGCATTCCTGAAATGAACTGGAAAGACGGCACGCTTCTCTGTTATTTAATCGCTTGTTTAGTTTACATTAGTTGAGTACAGAAATGTGATACTAGCAGGTTGAATGGAAGTCGAAATGTCAATTTTACTGAATAGGTTGTTAACATTATTATGCTCTCAATATAATATGGGTGTGATTACTGAAGTAATTATAGTATTTCTTATCACTAGTTTTTTTTTTTTTACTACAGAAAGTGTTACTCAACAATTACGTATACGTACATAGTCCTACATACGGTAGTCAAAAGGAAAGATGTGGAATTGTCTTCCATATTTTAATCGAGTATGTATGGTGGTCTCTTTATGCTGTATGTATTATACAGATCTTTCTATTTTCAAATATAATTTCAATGCACAACTAATAATGTTATTAGGTTTTACAACAGACTTTCCTGATTGTTTTGACCACGGGTTTTCATGTGTTAGTTATGCCCTTCAATATACTGTGCATTTAAAATTTAAATGTACTCTTATCTATTTGGCACTTTTTAAGTTAAGAAGTATACAACGTTACAAATTTCCTCTCATTAGGATTTTAAGTTTAAACAAAAGTAACAAAACCCGTGCCGTGTTTATTATTAGTATTGCATTGCAATCTGAATCTTTTATTAAACATGGTACAAGCTGTTGGGTACAATAAACCTGAGTAAGTTGTTGTTTGAGATGTTGTTAAAATCTTAAGAAAACACCTCGCTTTGAATGGGAAAACAATCCCAGTGAAGTTGTAGTACGCAGACATTTTTAGACAAGAGGAGAATTTAATTGGGTTTAATGTAAGCATGAAGTGCTTTATTTTTGTTCTGTATGTTGCATCAAACAATTTAATTATATTTCAATATTAATTGTCATGGTAAATAAATGTAATGAAACAAAATCAAATGTGGAGTTATTTTTGCTAGTTATGTGGTTGATGTCGCAACATTTAAGGTTCCCTTCCTGTCTTGGCCAAGCTGCAATCAGTATAAGCTGGTTGGCCGCTGTGTGCCGATGACTGCGGTACTTCCGAACAACCTTACATACAATGTACGTATTATATTATGCGCTCAGTTGCTAGGACGGCTTTACCCAACCACTGTTATCATACCAGCCCGTCAGGCTGTATTTTGCGTTTATGTTCTCTATTCTTTCCCAACCAGCGAAGTCTCCAATAATGTGTTAAATTTAATCTCTGTTCAAACACTTCATTTCGAAAAGGAAATCAAACCCTGGACACTTGACTAAATATTTTGGGGTAAAGTACTGTATGTTCTTAAGAGTCCGATGAATGGCTGGGCGCTGTCAAATTTTGCGGTGAAAGTCGGAACTACTAGCGCACGACACGCCTGTGAGATATGCAACTTCTTTTACTTTTGTACAAGGAGGTCTGCTCACCGACAGGGGTTGTTTTGACGGTTGGTCAGGGGGCGGGGGTTATATTTATTACCTCGCAGGCAGGGCTGAGAAACCTTTCAAGGCCAGATGCGCCGACAGGTCTCATTCATGGGACGGAGGGTAGTCATAAAATTAATAGCATTGCTATTCAACGAGAACTCCAATACGGCGTAGCATCCCATGACAGTAATGTTTGGTCGGGTCGCGTGTATATGTCTTATCATTCTACCAACTTTCATCCCAACATATTAGTATGTAAAAATAAATAAATAATTTCGAATAACTCTATTTAATTGGTAAGCCTACACGGAACCTTCATCGTGTGATCATATTATTTCTAATATTACATACCATGGAACATAATCAAATTCATTCGATGTAAAAACAAAAACCGTATCATAAAACTGGGAAATTACAATAAATAATTGGTTATATTGATTGAAAACACCTCCGCAATTTACGTGTCTTTAGGGTGAGCCTCGTTCTCTGGAGGGATACGGATATGGCAACATTCGAAGTGAGGGGGGAATCGGGGTTTCTACTACCTGTCAACGTCCATTCACACATTCTGTTGTGATCAAAATAATTTTTTTCGCGAGAATTTTTTTTTAGCCGAAAATTTAACAGCATGGCTCAAATATGTAGCTCGAGTTATGGAATGTGTTTTTTTTTGCCGAGTACCTACGATCAAAATTGGCCGAGATAAGGATTATTTATTTTACGTTCAACAATTCAGATTTGCACCCACAAGTGCCAAGTAACTACGGCTTACAATACAATACAATACAAAGACACGTACAAGTAGCCTCATTATAAAATAAACAAATATAATTAGTACCTACAAATTGTTGCTACACTGAATGTTGTTGACAAATCGAGTGGTATTGTTCACGGCGAAAATTTATATTGTTTTCGTAACAACTAGGAAACTTAAAAAATTGTATTGTATGCATTCAACTTGTTTAATTTTGGTGTCGTGATGAGGATTCCACACAACTCTCTGTAGTCAACTTGGGGTCGAATCAAGAATACATAAATTTCCATGATGACTATACGCGATTGTTGTGTGTGTCATATAGTAAAGAGGGTGGAAAACTGAAGAAGGAAAGAAGTTGACATTGGGCGTTATAATGAAGTTGTCCGTTTCCAATTAGTTATCTTTATTGCAATGACACGGGGCTCTTTATGGTTGAATGGGTGTGTTCTATAAAAGATACATCAGTATGTACCTTATACATCAACGTTTAGGATAGCAGAACTGTACCATTCTTGGAATCTTAGCACATAAAATGGCAACTAATCACACTATCATAAAATGTTACCGGATACAGGATAATTTACGTATAATTTACGAGAAACATCAATAATATCGTTACACATTTCGGTAGGTAAAACAAAGCACATAAATTATTACCGGGTATAAAATAACACGTTATTTACGAGAAACAGCAATAATATCGTTGCACATTTCGGTAAAACAAAGCACATACAATATTACCGGTTAGAATAAACAGGTAATTTACAAAAAAACAGCAAAAATATCGTTGCTGGTTCACTGAATTCCGTCTCCCGAATCCTGTTAAAATTAAAGAAAAATAATTTAGATTCGTAGGATTATTTTCATAATTTTAAAGTTATTCGAAATGTTTTTGGATTTGAGTTTGATTTATTTATGCTAATGATTGTATAACTTTTGAACCAATTACTTGTCCACACGAATATAAAGTTTTATTTGCATTGAAAAGTGTAGTTTTTAGTTTTAGTTTTAGCTATAGCGGTACAAATGTAAGTGTTGTTATACCAACGGTGATTTTCGTCGTTTACCACGACTTGGGATCGAACTCTGGACCTCCCTCCAACTATTTCGTATTTCCAATATTCCCAGTGGTCAAATTGCTGGTGGGGGACCATCTTTGAAGCTGAGGGTTTTCTACCTGCTGCATTCTCTTGTTTTATTTGTTCTATTTATTTATTGATATTTTTTTGTTTAATTGCAAATATTTAATAACGTTGTTAAAATATTAAGCGTGTGTCTTGAGTTTCATTTTTTTGGACGAAATTCTACGATAAAAACTGACAGAGTTACGGATAATGCTTCTACAATGTATTTTAATAATATTATAATAATAATTTATATATATATAATAATTTAATAATATTTGTATATTTCAGTCAGTTTTGATCGTAGACACTAGGGAAAAACCGCATTTCATAACTCAAGCTACACATTTGAACCACGTTATTAAATATTTGCAATTATAAAAAAAAATATTTCGCTGAATAAATTATTTTCATCACAATAGATTTGAAATGGTCGATGGCAGGTAGAAAAAACCCATGTTCACTCCCAAGCTTGCTGCCTCGTTCCCGTCTAGCGATTTGAAAAAAAGGTGGAAAGGGAAAAATGCACACAGAGGCTGTTATAAAGAATAATTCATTAAATTCTGTGAGTGCTTTGTAATAAGTATGGTAATGAGGAAACACCGATAAAATACACAAAGTTATATTCAAAGAATTGGTGCTACTATAGTGGAGCGACGGAATGAAATAATGATTGAATGAAAGTCCAAGGTTCGATCTCCACCCGTGTCACGGTGGCAAACCAGCATCACATGACAATAAACAAATAACAATCAACATTGTTTCCCTTTTAGATAATCGCCGACACTGACGAGATTTGCGACAGTGTTCTTCTTTCGTTTCCTAGACGAATGCATCATCTTTTTCTTTCCATAACGATAATCCATGTTCTCCATCGTGTACAACACATAAACTATAGGCCTAAATCGAGACAACAAATATCGACAATAATGGTTCATCACCCTGTCCAACCCACACCACCCTGCTTTCACCCGACCTCCTTCCACCCGCCACCATAAAACCAACCCAACCCCGGCAACCCTCGCCGGTCCTGCCTGTCATAAACATTGCCCTCGAAAATTTGAAATTACTAGCGTTTCGATGCTAGCGTTACCTATCGGCTGAACGCTGAAGTTCTTAGTGCTAAATTTTGCAATATGCGTAACGATGTAAAAACCATACGAGTACTTCTAGAACCATCAGATTTTTACAGAGTACGTATTTGATTGTTATCTAGGTCAGTACGTTTTGATTTTTTTTTCCTGGTGAAATTCTACATGTTATCCGTTATTCTGTTTGATGCCAATTGACATTTTTTTCCTCGGCTTAGAAAAATTATTATTCATAATTTGGTTACGCACTAATCTAGATGACATTGTTTTCTGTGTACCTGATTTTTTGCAACAAAAACGAGCTATTACTTTCGGAGTTACATAGTTATGACTGACCCTCTCCGAGCGCATCAGCCAGAGCTCCATGCATGCGGCTCTTAATCTGCTTTTTTCCCACGTTCAATCAAATGCCTAGTTAGTAAGAAAAGCTTGATATAGTATGTAGGCCCTAACTTAGTTTTTTGGCTTCTGTGTCATCGATTGTCAGCTTTAATAAACATGGTGGTGGTTTTCCCATGGGATTGTTATTTGTTACAATTAAGTACATTTTAACCTTTGTTTACACCATAAGTGTGGATGTCGCATGGTTAATTTGTCCCATTGTCGCAATATAGTTCCCCGAGTGTGCTAGGAGTATTCTTCTGCTGATGAGTGATCAGTGATCACTGATCACACAAGGCAAGAAAAGAGGCAAACATCAGCTAGTTACTATAGTAGAAGAGTACTTTACTACCACAAACTAGAGACCAGCTTTCGCATCCCCTTCTCCTCAACGGCGACGCTTACTATTACAGAACTGCAACAACAACTTCTTGTCTCCTCCTGCCTGTGGCTGGGTTGACCCTCTACGCTAGGATGGTGCATTCCGTGCATTACTGCAACATGGGTTGAAAAATAATTGTCACCAAGGCATCACCCCTCCCATAGGCGTGCGCAGAGATTTTACAATGGGGGGGCCACAGCCTACAGGCATATGCGCCCGCTGGAATTTTGGTAGAGGGGGGCCAAATTTACAATTTGTACTTTCGTTGGGCAAGCACAGGGAGTTTGTGGGGCTGCCCCCCAACAACAGTGCCGCAGGCGAAATTTTTGAAAATCAGGTTTTTAAAATGCGTTTGGTGGGTTTTAGAAAAAAGTAGTGAGCTGGCTGAATACAATGCCAAAATATGTATTTTTTGTGCAGTTGATACTCGAAACTAGAAAACCATTAAAAGGAATCTTAAAGGAAACCTTCAAAATATTTTCCTCGTACTTTTTTAATTTTAGTTTCAACTGATTAATATAAAATACTAAATTTTAAATTCATGTGCTTTGTTCAGGAGTGGGAGGGGGGCAAGTTTCCTTACTTGCCCCCCGTCATCCGGGCGCTCATGGCCACATGATTGCCATACCGACGGGGGTGTGGTGGCGAAGCGGGGATTGGGAGGCGACATTTTTTTATTTTTTGGGGGAGGGCTTCAAACGTATTTGAGAGTAGGAATGGCTATTATTTACACTTATACCTAATTAATGGCATGTTTGTTATAAAACTTATTTAAAAGTGAGATGATGAGAGAAAAAGGTAGGTAGGCCTAAAGGATTCAGAAAACTAAGTAGGGCCTAGACATTTTTCAAATTTTAAATTTCTTATCAATTATTAATCTTGATTAGCTATTTTGATAACATTTCTAAGCCTAATGGGGGGCCAAGGCCCCCCTGGCCCCCCTGTGCATGCCTATGCCCCCTCCATTGTTCTATTGATAAGCCTGCATCACTCAAAAAGCATTTAGGAAAATAATAATCTAGGTTACAAGGAAATATAGTAATTTTAATTTAAAGCATCTGGACAGCAACAGAAAGTTTTAAAAATTAGTTTGGACTGCATACTTAGTTATTTTTTTTCCCCAAACAACAAAACAACATAGAATACACAACAGAAATGGCATTATGCCTACGTAGTAGTATTACTTTTGGGCATTCACTAACTTTCTCATGAAAATACATTTCCGCACACTTAAATATCAGGCAAACATTTAAGTTGGCTTGTTAAACTACATAATGAGTTTTTAACTTATTAAACTTAATCTACTTAATTCTGTTGCAACAACATTGTGTGATCAACTGGTGTTCTTCACACGTGTTCGAGTGCAGAAAGGAACAGTCGGCAAGCTGGCACTCGTGCGGCAGAATTTGCTCTTAAAACAAAGAAACAAAAGAGATGCTAGTTATTTGTCAATGAAACACTTGTGTTTAGAATAGTAGTTCCAAGTTCTTTGAATTCAATCAAGGCTTTCATGGAAAATAAAATATACTATCGAGAACATTCTCTGGATGAAGTTAGAAGAATAATTTTTCTTCTTGAATTCAATGTCAAAAAAACAATCTTAATTTCATGTACATAATTAGGGATCAAATCTCCCCTATAAGCATCATTTTTTTTGTACATCTGTATGTGCGTGTGTTACGTTTCACAATAAAAACCAAACAAAGCCTCCGATTGACTTGCGTGTCATTTCATTCAACAAGGTTGAGCCTCGGGGCTGAGCAGTGCGACTAGTGTCACCCAAACTTGACTACATATACTCCACCAGTAATGAGATAAAACACAAACATTACATATATTTTAGTTCATCCCTCTTCAACTCAATACTTCCACCAACAACACCAATTAAAATATCGTTATTGGTGGAGGTGCCTGGTATTTATATGTAAAGTTTGGTTGACGCTAGCCTCGCCCTATCACGGGTTCACCAAAATATTAATTCTTTTTATAGTTGTCACTCAAGAAGACTATGATATGCACTTACCTGTAGCCATTATGGTATATTAGTGTTAGACACAGACGGATGTCTAGACAGGTATTTTCAAATAATTAATGTTTGTCAACGCTCGTATGGCACTGATACTTTTAAATTTAATTATAAAAGTTACTAAAAGTATGACCTAAGATTGCAGTTGCTCAACATTGTTAAATGATTAACAAACCACTGGACTGTCTAGACTTACGTTGTGGACTCAGACAGCAGCAGGCATCGTGTAACAGTTTATCGCTGCAATAGCTGAAGACGGAAGAGTCGCATAGGGGGCAGCGGTACCTGCGTCTTGCCTCCACCCCTAGACATGAAACAAGGGGTTTATTTTAAGGTATTTTAAAGGGGTATTTAACCGCTAAACTCAAAAAATATATTTCATTCAGGCTAACTAGTAATGAATTTAGCAATCAACAGAAAAATTATTGGGGCCACCATGACCTCCCAAAAAATTGTCAAACATGACATTTTTCGAGCTAGGTCCCATCGGCAAAAATCTCCCATAAGAAATAACATGGGGACGATCTTTATGCCCCGTGACCTTGGAGGATTTTGATCCAAAAAAATATTGGCCATATTTGACGTACTCGACAGCCTTTCCTGTAAATTCTCTATATTTTGTTTTGTAATTTGGGCAAGTAGTTCGGTCAAAATATGCAGATTACCAAGATGGGGTGTGATTTTGGAATGCATATTTTTGCGTGTTTGAGGGTATATTTGGGCACAGTTTTGAGACACGATGTTATAAAGGGGCATTTTAGATTGGTACTATGGTCTATTATCTATGTGGACCAAAAAAGAAGCAGGTTAAAGCCGATTTAAGAAATTTCCCTAAACACCAATTTTCGCAAATTTCTGGATCGAAAAAATTAAAAAATTCGTGTTAAATCACTGTTACAAGAAAAAAATTTTAAACAGTCATTTTAGTGTAGTATTGTGCTATAGATCACGTGGTAAAAAATAATTTTTGGGCTTATTAGCCCCTTTAAGGGAATCACAATAGCTTGGCTTGGATTCAGGGGGTATTCCCATACTTGGGGAAGGAACTTTCTAAAAGAACAAGTTCCATTTCCCCTGAACTTTTTAAGGAACTTGATCCCTTTCAGTGTTGAGGAACTTTTAAGTGATCAAGTTCATTTTTTTTAACTTTCTAAAAAATTCCTTTAAACGTTCCAGTTACAATTAAGTAGTCATTTTTGTTCTTAGCACCACTTTTCAGAATTGGCTAGCAAACAACTTTGCCATTTCATATCATTTATAATTTTCATATCATATGAATCATCATTATTCATGCCCTACCGCTCACCATACTCTTTGACAGCTGTACGCATGCTTGCAGGTTGCACGTCAGTGACTCTGCAGTTGAATTAAACAACTTAAAAATAAAGGGAACTTGTTAAAGGAACTTTAGTTCCTTTTTATGAGGAACTTGAACTTTTTAGATGTAAGGGTGTAAAAAGGAACTTGAACTTTATAAAAGTTCTTTTTTTAATTGATGAACTAAATCTTTTAAAAGTTCCTTTTCAAAAGGAACTTCCCCAAGTATGGGTATTCCCCCCACACACACACACGTGTCACGTTAAACATCCAGTTTGCCGTTCATCACTAATGGCTTCAACTGGTGATTCATCTGCAGTCAGCATAGGCCTAGGTGTGGCTAGTAGTGTAAAGCGACGTCGGTGGGATCAGCTCTCGACTCGACACCCTCGTAGGGGCTCCACACTTGCCCTACATAATCCCTTCTGCCCTTTGGGCAGGTAAAATTCAATAAAATGTTTTTTTAAATAAAAATTAATACAAATTTGAAACTTAAAAAAAATATATAATAAAAATAGGAGCGAGAAAAAGCACATCATTCACCCCATTCGAAAAAGAGTTCCTACGAGCCTGCTTGGATACAGTCAAGGGACATAGTGAATTATCGACAGTGTGGCTCGAGCACCAAACGCTCGACTCTGATTCGGGAGGTCTCGGGTTTAAATCCCGTCGAGACCGGCAATCCTGACTGAAGGTTTTTTCCGAGGTTTTCCTCAGTTGTTAATGCGAATGCAAGGGATTGAGCCCTCGGACATCCCTTCATAATTTTTTACTCCAATATACCTAGTTAGTCACCTGAAGAGGGGCACATCAGGTAAAACTGGTGTGCACCCTAAATCGGGTTTCCTACAAAAATGTATTCATTTATTTATTTTATAGTGTGCAAAAAGATATAAGGGTAGGCTAGATTGATCCCATTTGTCACTGGTATTTCAATGTCCAGTTAAAATGGCAAGTAAATTTAACTGCCACATTACTTGTTATCACTATGGCAACCACCAATCAGAAGTCTTCCAGAATTTCAATGTCTAGTTAAAATTACTAGTGTACAAGGTTCGACTATTACTGTCTTTTTACAAGTTTTTTAATACGTTGTGAATGCATCAAACATTCAGAAGTGACCGGTCGGCGGTCTATACCGGTTCCCACTAGAACACCGAAGTTAAGCAAACTCGGGCGTGGTCAGGGGTTGAGTTGGGTGACCGCTCTGCCCTGAAACTCACGTATATCGCTGGTTAGCGCAGATGGAGGGTTCGAGAGCTAGTGTAACGGTTTCGTCCTCCTCGACGTCTGCTCGCGGCAGTCCGGGTTAGTGGAGGAACCTATTACTGTCAAGGTTACACCGTCCTTTCGGATGGGACGTTAAGCCGTTGGTCCCCTTGGTACTTTTCGAAAGGAGTAGGCTACGTGCCGGTACCGGGTTTCCCCTCCTCACTTCTGTTCATACTTCATCCCCATCTATCACCACTGATCGTCTCGAATCCGTTAAGCAATATCCAATTTATCGACTCGTAGTGAGTGCAAGGGGGAGGGGGGGGGGGGGGCGCAGCAACATCGTGGCCTCTGTAGACTGCACATTTGATAGATCGGCCTGCTCAAACACCGTTTACAGATGCTTGCTTCCCACTGGGACAAGGGTGATGGTCACCTGTGTCTATCTTTAGAAGTCCATCTGTTTCATAAGAGTGTTCACATGGGTCACTGCAAGACTGCAGTGTTTGGCCGAGTTGGAAGCTAAGATTCTCGTGGACCAAGACAGGAATAATTGATGATAGGCTACATGCCTAATGTATGCAGAAGGAATTGATTAAATTGCGTTATTTAACGTGATTATGACGGCAATGTATCTGAGATTGTGTAATTTAATTCTATTTGCTGCTTGTATGATTATTCTTATTGAACATATTTACTTATTTTGACCGTTGAGTGATGTAGGTATATATTTTAAAAATACAAAAATTTATATTTTCAAAATAAACAAATCTACTTTGTGTGTGTCTGTGTGTGTTTGTGTGTGTGTGTGAGTAAAATGTTTTATAAAAAATAAATAAATACATCTGTATTTAGAAATCATGCATTTTAAATGTGTACTATGAAATAATTATTTTTTTATACTACGAAAACCTGGATCTTTTGATACCCCGCAAATTAAACTGTGAACACAGGACCCCTCGGCTGGGCACGGGGTAAAATTCGGCTCAGAGAGAGCGTGGCTCTGCTAATCGTGAAAGGCGAGGGAATAACTACGAGACGTGACGAGCTCTGGCAATCGTCGTCCGGGATCCATCTCCTTTTTTTCTTTACGACGACGACGACGACGACGACGACGACGACGACCATGACAACACGAACGATGACAAAGACGTGAGAACCCCCCTTCCGTGGCTGGTTCTTTCCAGCTTGGGACTTGCTTCTCCACATCCCCTAGGCTAGAGTGGCGCATTATGACCTAACGGTTCTCGCGCCCTAATCGAAATAATCTCTCATCTCTGAACACAGGAGACAATGAACTGGGCCTGGTCTCCCTAGACAGGACTCCGTGGGTTCGAGGTTGCTCGCTATAGATCGCATGGCGTCGCACAGCTGATCTTGACAGATGCCTCGATCAGCCTGGGCCAAGGTCAGGCTTGAGGTAGGCCACGGCAGGTCGCTGACCTTTATACTAACACTCGGGCACGTTTCCAAAAAATAATTTCTCACTTTCACCGTGTTACGCAAGCCACATAATATATTTTATTACAATAATAATATAATATAGTAAAGTAAAGTAAAGTTTTATTTGCCTGTAGATGATGCAAATATAGGAGTCACTGCTTGTTTATAGATTTTTTTTAAATTTTGCATTAATATTGCAAAAGATCCCTCCAAAAGTCTTCTCTACAAACGTATGTTCATGACATCGCCAACGCCAACCCTAAACAGACAACAGTAGGCGGGCCTACTTTTACTATAAGTATTTAATCTATAGCTTCATATTTCAAGACTATTATTTGACTTACAGAGAAGCCGAATATGCAAGTTATTCCAACCCGTGGTGGTTCTTAATGAATAATGACGAACTATGAATGACGAGAAATTGGGTTCTAATGTCGTGAAGCTCAAAATTCTATACACGGTCGTCTTTTTTCTCCACACACTTTCAATCCTTCTCATCTTGGTTCGGTCAGGCGAGCGAGGGAGTGCCTTCTAAATCGTGAGAGTTTCATCTCAATAAAATGTTTTATGTGGAGCCTGCTGTGTGCTAACGTAAACCCGAGGCCGACACCTGACGGCAGGAGCTCCCGTCTTGTGTCGATGGTAGCGCAAAACTTCCAAGCTCATGATTGTGGTGTGAAACTATTGCCAAATGGGAATGTGGCATTAAATTAATGACGAAAATTCTAGCCTCGAAAACTTTGTAATTAAGTAACAATCTTGCTACTGATTCTCAATCAATATCAATACTGATTCCGTTGTTGTAGCCCCCGTCTGGGCCCGGAGTAGAATTAGCCCAGAGCATGGCTCCGCTAATCGTACAAGGCGATTCAAGAGTAAAAAAGTCCACCTCGCAAACATCAGTTAGTGAGAGATGTGTACCTATATTACTCCCCGAAACTAGATGCGAGCTCTGGCAATCGTCGTCGGGGACACCTTCCCTTTCCCTTGACGACCTCACCGACGACGATGACAATGACACAACGAACGATGACAAAGACGAAGACGACCGCGACGTGAGAACCCCCCTCTTACCTGTCTCAACCCTTGGCTGGTTCTGACCATCATGGTCCCTTCCTCCCCATATCTCCTAGGCTAGAGTGGCGCATTATGAACTAACTGTTGACGCGCCCTTAATCCAAACAAACCAAAAAACGTTATAGGGACTAGCATTGTTGGAGATTAGGGGGAAGCTGTTGTTAAACAATACAGGAAGGTATTTCAATGTAATCTCTTTAACACACTTATTTCACTCTCCACAGTTTTGAATGATTTGTTTGTTTCTGCTAATAATTACTCACTCATTAATTTCAAACGTCACCAAGCTTGTGTACTCACCCGCCTTGGTCGACGCCAGCTGGACCTGGCTGACTAGGGTTAGCGCGACGATGACGACAAGGAGGGATCTGCTGATCTCCATGGTGGGTTTGCTACTGTCGCACCCGTGCGGCCGACAGAGCTGGCGAGGAGAAGTCTTTGGCTTCGAGCGTCGAGAACTGGCTTCAGGTTTACAGTTACATTTACCCACGCCAAGCTGGATAGCTCAATTATTGTGAATACCTACTCACTTTTGCATAGATTTTATCATTTTGTTATTCTTCATCTTCTAGAACAGAATAGTTGGCGTCATGGCAGTGGCCAATGAAGCGTTGTTTGATCTGGCCACTTAGTCGTGGGTTTCGGGTTCGAATCCCATCCTGGGCATCTTGGAGCATTCTGTTTCTCTTCCCGTCTGCGCCCGGGGTAGAGTTGGCCCAGAGCATGCTAATCGTACAGGGCCTTCAAGAGAAAAAGTCCATCCCGCAAACATTAGCTAGTAAGAGGAATATATATTACTCCCTAAATCGAGGCAGCTCTGGTAATCGTCGTCGGGGACACCTCCCCCTTCCAAATTTCAACTCGCACCTTCTCGTGGTTTGGCCCGTGATTAGGGGAGTTTTTCTCCCTGAAACTAATGGCGAGCTCTGGGTCGTCGTCGGGGAACTTTCCCCTTCCCTTTGACTACCTCCCCGACGGCGACGACAATGACAACACGGACGGATGATGACACAGACGGAGACGACCACGACGTGGGGGAACCCCTGCCCTCTCCATACGCTTGTGGCTGGTTCTGACCAGCACAGGCCTGTCCACTCCTTGTCCCCCCGCGTCATCCCTTACGTCCCTCCATTCGTCTCGATTAGCCAAGTTGCATAAATATGAGGCGTTAAGCAATATCCAATCAATCCCTTGACAACCTTCCGACGACGATGACAATGACACCACAAGACGCTCACGACTGCGACGTGAGAACCCCCCTTTTTTCCCCTACCCGTGGCTGGTTCTGACCAGTATGAGCCCCTCCTCCCCACATCCCCTAGGCCAGAGTAGCACATTATGACCTAACGGTTGACGCGCCCAAATAAACCAAAAATCATAATAGAACCCTCTCATCTTCAAAGCTCAACGGATGCTCTGCCTCTATCATCATCGTTTCCTCGAA
Source organism: Sweltsa coloradensis (assembly GCA_024449915.1). NCBI lineage: Eukaryota > Metazoa > Arthropoda > Insecta > Plecoptera > Chloroperlidae > Sweltsa > Sweltsa coloradensis. The sequence goes on along the minus strand of JAMZAV010001542.1, from coordinate 31,290 downwards.
ACAGATCCTTCTAATTATTTTTTTATTTGGATCGACTTAGAATTTAATTTTTCAGGAAACCTTCCCTTGGTCACTTTAAGTGTATTACTTCGGGATCACGGGAGGACAGCAGTGGGGAGGAGTGCCCGAGAGCAATGTCAAAGAGATTCGTATGTTTTCTGAGGAAAAACTTTGAGAAAACTTCATTCAGATTTCGGAATCGCTAGAGGCTGACATTGAAATGGTGACCTCTAAAATTTGGGCCTGACATGATATATCTCTGTCGGTTGAATTTAATTTCGATTTTAAGATTAAATTCTTGAGTTTAGAAGTTAAAGTTCCAACAACCAGTAACAACGAGGCCTCTCTTGTACAGACAGACTTAGCTGGCACTTCTTTTAACGAGGCCTCTCTTGTACAGACAGACTTAGCTGGCACTTCTTTTAACGAGGCCTCTCTTGTACAGACAGACTTAGCTGGCACTTCTCTTAACGAGGCCTCTCTTGTACAGACAGACTCTTTTAACGAGGCCTCTTGTACAGACAGACTTCTTTTAACGAGGCCTCTCTTGTACAGACAGACTTAGCTGGCACTTCTTTTAACGAGGCCTCGCGACTTCTATAGACAATCGACAATGTTGACTCGGGCGGTCTCGGGTTCAAATCCAATCGAGACCGGCTATCCCGATTGAAGTTTTTTCCGAGGTTTTCTTCAGTCGTTAATGCGAATGCAAGGGATTGAGTCCTCTTAAACATCTCTCGGACGTCCCTTCACAATTGTCCTATCCGCAACATACCTAGTTCGACACCTGAAGAGGGGCATGAATTGCACCCTGGGCAGGCTTCCCATCGAAAAGTATTATTATTATTGACAGACATTCTACTTCCTCAGCACTCATACATTTGTGCAGACGCTCAATTAAACGTTCATACTTTCATACTGATGTCCATTCTGAGTCCAAGTTGCATATTAACGCATATCTCGACATACCACGGGTGACACACTAATTCTAATGCATGCATTCACTCGCGTCATTACACAGGCAACAACTGAATATGACGAGAAGTAGATCAGCCATGCATGCAGGTTGTCAGTGACAAGGGCGTGGAGATTATAACCACATCATTATAGCTCTTCCAAGATAGTTCTCGCGCCCATACGTACTACTTCGATGTAAGTAGAAAGATTTCACAGTTATTATTCCTTTTAAGTCCAATCCAGCCACTGCCAATGATATTGAGATGTGACCTTTCCTTTCCTGTCTGGGCCCGGGGTAGAATTGGTCCAGAGCATGGCTCTGCTAATCGTAAAAGGCGATTCAAGAGAAAAAGTCCACCTCGCAAACATCAGCTAGTAAGAGCGGAGTATATAATTACTCCCCGAAACTAGAGGCGAGCTCTGGCAATCGTCGTCGGGGACCTTGCCCCCTTCCCTTGACGACCCCTCGACGACGATGACGACAATGACACCACGATCGATGACGAAGACAATGACGACCGCGACGTGAGAACCCCCTTCCCTCCCCTTACCCATGGCTGGTTCTGACCAGCATGGGCTCCCCCCCCCCACCCTAGGTTAGAGTGGTGTATTATGACCTAACAATTGACGCGTCCTTAATCCAAATAAACAAAAAATCCTAAATACAACATATACAATATATAGCACACAAACTATAATAGTTATACAAATTTGTCTAAACTCAAATACTTTTCGCAATCTGATATATTAAAAGTTAAAAATTTCGTCTTAGAACATAACAGTAGACGCACCTTGCTTAGGTTACACCAAGCAGCTAGTTGAGGGCGAAGCCGAGGCGTGGCTGGGGTGCTAAACATTCAGGCTCTTCCACATAAATTCAGAATTACCGTTGTAACTATAAACTATATTCATTGCGTCTGCTATCTTGCAACGGGGCTAAGCAAGAAGTGTGGGAAGGAGTATGAAGATGGAGACATGACCAAGACTGCGTTCGATCGTGAACCACGCTACGCTATTGCCATGGTTTCTCCGACCACGGCCACGGCCTGCTTGGATCGGCTGGGTCTACACTCTACACTCTACACTCTACAGTATTAGCTATAACGTGCTCATGAAATTTCGATCGGATAAACATATTCGTTTATTTTATTCCGGACTTCCTTGTATCGCGATCAATAAATACAAACATCTATTCATTTGAACTGTTTACGTCCGAACATATTACTGACACGTCGAGTTTTCACTGGCCTAACAACCGCCAATCAGAAGCTTAATGGGGCTTAAAACACTCGACTTCAACAATGAAACAATTGAACAAACGAAGGACACGTCACAGGTTGTTTAGAACGTAAACGAACTAAAACAATGCAAATAAAAGTCATGGCCGTGGCATATAATAGGTACTAGGGAAACGCCAAAGTCGTTGTTAGACGAGTGAGTGAGCCATGTGTTTGAGTACCCGGTAACATTCTTTTTCCTCCCCCTACCTAAGGCTAACCGTTTGGTCCTAATGTGACACTCTAGCCTAGCCTATGTGGAATTAAAGTCCCATGCTGGTCAGAACCAGCTACGAGTATGGGAGGAAAGAGGGGGTTCTCATGTCATGGTTGTCATCGTTTTTTATCATCATCGTGTAGTCTTGGTCGTCGTCGTTGGGGTGGTGGTCAAAGCAAGGGAGAAAGGTCCCCGAAACGATCGGCAGAGCTCGCCTCAAGTTTCGGGGAGTTCAAATGATTAATATTACGTATAAATGATAGGATTTTATGGGTACGTCAAACGAAATGCCATAATGCGCCATATTACATAACGCATAAACAAGATTGTAGATTAGATTTGGTTGACAAATTCATACAGCTATTAGCAAGAAACGATATAAACATATTAACATATTATCTTTCCAGTATCCGGAACTCACGACGAGGACGTTGCTGTATTTGAGTTCCACCCACCACCGTTTTTAAATAATACCATTTTTTGTCTTGTTGTTAGTGATGTTATTGAAAAACATTTACTTAGGGTGATAGTAATCAGAATGTAGATCAAATAATTGAGAGAAAAAAGGCATGCAAATTGACAAATTAGAGATAATGGTTATAGGTAGGTCACTATATTGGTTTAAAGTTATCTAAATCATGCATTGTCAACAGTTGGGTATGCGAGCGTGTTTGGTTCGAACCCCAACCAGAAAGATGTCTTTTTTAACAATGCCTCAAAATGGTCGTCCAACAGTAGGAAAACGAATTAGTCGTTGTCCTTAGTCTAGTTGGCTAAGGCACCCTTATTTCCGGAATGTGGGAGACCTGCGTTCAATCCCCTTAATTGTTGTAAAAAAATTTTAATTCCTGGATTATATTTAAAAAATGATTAAACATGTTTTGAAATGCATATAACGCAGTCAAGTCTACATCAACTGTGACAATACAATGTAAAACATAGCCAGTACGAAATACGAGTAAAGATTGCAAGGTTTACTCAATCTCCCAGCGGAATTTGGGGATACCTTGAGCGTGCAAATTTCGATACTCTTTGGTCACCGCATAACGGCATTACAAATATTTTTTCCACTGCCTACATCGCAACCATCGCAACCGAGTAACATCTAAGAGACAGTGATTTTTTCAAAAGTGAAACACATTGTCGTTAAAAAGAATATCTCCAAATGTTTGGCCTATTTTACAGTTTATAATTTCTTGTAGGTTTAAATCGAAATGAATTGTGCTCATTTTGTTAGCAGGTCTAAGTTACCTCTTGACGGATGTCTGTTTAAAATTTCAGCTCAATCTATTTGGCCGTTCGGCCGTATGAGGCCCGGATCAGAAGTACGTAGCGGCGACGAATAGCTAGGAAGACTTACGTTCGCTACGCTCACTCGTCTAACAACCAACAGTTCAAATTTGACACACAAATTTGATTTGTTGGGTAAATCCTATAACTTTACATTGTTTTACTTTGTTTGCGTCCTGAACAACCTGTGCTGTGTCCTTCGTGTGATTGTTATGTGTGCTTGGTGTAGTCGTGTTGCTAGTAGCATTTGAGTATTGTGCAGTGATAGTACTGAAAAGAAAATGACGGACTCTACTAGCCTCTTTAGTCATATTAACTTAAAATATGATTCCTTGCCAAACAAATAGCTTTTTGCTTCAAGCAAAATGTCAAAGGTCCAATGGGAATCATGAATAGTAATAAATCGCACAAATATAACATTGTAAAGAATAACAGTTTTAATCGACTAGAATCAGGTAGTTCCGAGCAGCAGAACATGGTAATGTAAATAACAATGACAATAAAATCAACTGAATAGATCAAGTATCACCAGGAAGGCGGACGCGAGTATCCACCGAGTCCTGGACGCTCGCGAGGTGGACGGGCTGGATCCCGAGAACACGACGTCGCGCCCTGCAAACAAAACACGAGCAATTAATTAATTTACCTATGCGTTAACATTGATTTAAACGTTGATATCCAGTATGCAAATTTGCGTTAAAAAATCTGTACACTAGGAATAAATTTCCGAAGGTGGCCAAAATTGAGTAAATTACGGAGATTTCTACGATTTTTTTTATTCAAAATCAATGAAATAATTTTGGAATACGCTTACTGGATGTTATAGATTGATTCTTTATTAATGTTTGTGTGAAATATGATACTGATGTACCGTGCCAGTTTCGGCGAAGAAGGGGGGGGGGGGGGTCTCCTACGTTTTATTGCAATTCTAATCTTTATACATGGCCTCTGCACTAAATATTTATCCACTGTTCAGATACTAAAGTTAGGAAGCTCAGACTCACACTTGTGTAAGACGGCTCGGTCACAGCAACACACCCTGATGCGTGTGTACATCTCACAGTCCCGGTATATTTGAGTACAAATGAAGGAAGAAAATAATAATCGTGTTTGAGGTGATAAAAACAGTAAAACAACCTATTTAAATAAATAAAATAAAATCGTATTCAGAGTCTATGTTCTGTGGGGGACATTATTTAAAGCAGACCAAGCCAACCGTGCAGGCGCCGACACCATCGACAAGCGAACAATGACCAACTAAAGACCGGTATATTTATGTATGATTCACCGATCAATCAAGCTGGACACGATTCCACTCGCAGACATTGCCAGAATCAAAGAATGAAAGGAAGGTTGGTCGAAGATAAGTCGACTAAAGGAGTAGTATTTCTTCAAGGGACGTGGTTCCGAATGTCACATGTCATCAATCAATATAATATAATATGTTTCAAATTTGACAAACTCGCTCACTCATGAAAATATATCTTCTGCTGGGTCACCGCCCCAGACCCCTCTTGTTTGAAAGCTCTCTCGTCGCCTGAAAGTATATACGGCCTCCTTGCGAGCCCTATCCACACTTAAATCTAAACACTGCACTGCTAATTAGTGATGTTTTGTTACGTTTTTGTTTCACATTCGTCTGTATTATGTTAACGAGCAATTATGACTTCCCGTTACTTTAGCTCAAACGCAAATTAAACTGATAAACTTTATCATGGAAACGTGAAAACTGTAATAATGTGACATACCTACACTGACAACTGACATACAATTTCGGTTGTTGATGTGAGCTATGAAACTGGAACCATCAGGAAATATTTCCACAGCAAGAATTAATAACTTTACCGTTGAGAATAACGATGACGAAATGTAATTACAGGTATTAGAGTGAAAACATGACAATAATCTCCATACTCTGTGTCGGCTTCGCGCAACACATTCGGATGAATGAAGACATTCCAAGGTGGGCGTCATCACACAAGTCACTTGCTATTCGCTGCTCGTCCGTGTCGGAGGCCTAATGGTGTGTTTAACCCCCTCATTGTGATTCACGATGTTGGCATGCGTGCGTGTGTGTGTGTGTGTGTGTGTGTGTGTGCATGCTGACGCGGTGATTCTCGTACATTGACAGACGAACGTGGACAAATTGTTAACTAATTGCCCTTCTCTGTACTGTGTGTGTTCTGTGTATGTCGGCTCTTCTAACTGCTGTGTGTCCATACCGACGCTTCTCAGATCTCAATAGCTGGGTAATGAACGTGGATTTCAACGGCTTGGAAGTAGGAGGTTAACAAACCTAGGGAGATGGACGTAAAGATACTTTATGAGACTGACGATGGTTTGTCATTTCATTTCACGCATTTACAATTATTGTAAGTCCGTGATCAGATCTGGTCCCGATTCAATCAAATAGTCACTACACCATCAATGATGTACATTGTTAATAAAAGCGTTGACAATTTCATAACTAGTATCTATAAAAGTTAAATAATATCTACATTTACTGTCAGCAGAAGCTAAGCTAAAGCTGTGCCGAGTTTTCGTATACAGGAAATGTAATGTCTCTAATTGCTCGCATTTTAGGAGCTATTTGCAGTAAAACCATTGACTAGTAGGACCTCGGTCGTATACAATCTCCCCTCAAAGGTTCCCTTTCCAGCTCTGAGTTAGGTAACAAGTGGATATAATTCGGATAAAGTCGTATGAATTTACTTCACAATCACATCAACCATACAATAAAGATTGCAAATTGTCGAAAGAATAGGACTAAGGGAACTAGACGTTCGTGCTCGTCTTGCGTTTGGTGGGGGGGGGGGGGGGGGGTCCTCAGTGCCTTGAGATGGTGAGGGAGTAATATCAATCCCAGCTGGTATGACTGAGGGACCTTTCAGTCAGGATTGTCGGTTGTAGACAACTAAGTACTGTACCTAGGTAACTTCCATCACAGCAGCAGTGGTCCTTGATCACTCCGTCTCCCAGGCAGTAGTGCAGTTCCTCTCTGCTGCAAGTAGCGCATCCCGGCAGTTTGTCGCCTGTCAAACAAACAATCACTCTTTACAACGACGAATTACCATAAGTATGACATTTCTTGACGTATAATGACATTAATCTCATACATATTAATATAACCTTTAGAATACCCATCCTTAGTTCGTTTGTTTTAAACAGATAATAAAATCCACTAGTGCAAATTAAGTATAAAATACATATAAACAGTTTACACGTATAGGTTTTTATTTAAGTCTATTCACTATTCTACTTTTCGATGCATAAAATGGGTGCTGTTGTCTTGTAGAATGTAGATTGAGGTGGAACATGGAAGCTGCATGAGTCTCCCGGTAAGCGGAGTCAATACCGGTACAGCTATTTACGGTGTACAGGAAAACCACATCAGCAACTTTTTTTTTTAATACTAAGCATCGTAACCTTATTGTCATCACAGCGTGGAGTATGGAGAGTGGTCCCTAGAAAACTTAAATCTCCCCCCACCACTTTAAACTTCAAACTCTTTCAAGATATCTAGCCCGTTACTTCCCCAATCAGAGTTACAATTGCGTTACTCGTGATTTACCTCTGTCGGTTATCGATAGTAGATTAATGTTCGATACTACCTGGAAACGATTCGTTATTGATATGTTCTTTCGATTAATCGTCTTCGATTTTAAAACTGTTGTATGACAAAGTATTAGCATATAGCTACCACAGACAGTGTTGGACAGTGTCGACTTTGACTCGGGAGGTCCCGGGTTCGAATCCCGTCGAGACCGACAATAAAGGTTTTTTCCGAGGTTTCTCTCGTTAATGCGAATAAGGGATTGAGTCCTCTTAAACAGCCCTCGGACATCCCTTCACAATTGTCCTATCCGCAATATACCGGTACCTAGTTAGTCACTTGAAGAGGGTCACACCGGATCTGATGTGTACCCTTCCACAGCGGGCATCCTACATGAATTTAATTCAATATAGCTATACCAATATAGTGTATAAATTGATTTTATAACGTAAAAAGTACACATTTTTACAGATCGATTTTGTTTAACGGAATTGAATTAATAATTCAATGCAATATCGATTGGGAGTTACTAATCTTAGAGCTGTCTGCGCATGCGCCAAGTCTATCACGACACAAGGAAACAGACGCAACACCCAAGAAAGCGGAACAACACGTTTTAGAAGTGTTTTTACTATTTTGTTCTTAAAAACTTTTACAACCACAATGTTGCACGCCTGTCCTTCAAACGCCAATATTTCAAATTGAAACGTGATTTTATGGTGTGTTTAGTACACACTATACACACAATCACATAGGCCCAAACCTTGAACGTTGTAACTACCTGTAGGCCTATTTATAAAGTTCGTGTCTATTTTCTTTGTCAACTGAATTAATGTAGCTTTATCTTTACTTGTCTAAAGAACTAGGTTCCGTAATATTCCAGTCAAGTGGAACTGAACAATTTAATCCAAGTGTCAACAAAAAGCACAACTCTTTTATCTCTTACACATTACATTACGCAACTAGACTCGCTTTATAGTGATTATTTATCAGGTTTTGTAGACTTACACATGCTCGGTTGTTTATTTGGCAATGGCTCAGGGTACTTAACGCTGTGAAACCTAAAGAAACAAGATAGTACAGAACCTCTTGGTGAACAGTCAAAGCATGTTAGTGCCCTTCTTCAGATTGCCTTAGGTAGTTTAGGTTTAGAGGGATCAAGGAAGGTTCAGGGGCTGTTGAAGAGGACTCAGAAAAAGCTTTCGCGATAACGAACGAAAAAAAATTGTGGGAAAACTTTCAATCAGGATTACTGGTGTAAGCTTGAACTACCTCTATCGGGAACCCAAAGGTGACCAAAGTAATCAGTGGCCAACACGCCCCACACAACACAGAGATGGTCACATTTTAACGATTGTTACCAAGTAATGAGATGAAAGTGGCATATTGTGGCTACTGCTTGGGTAACGAGCAAGAAAGCGGGTACTCTGCAGTTCTAGGCCTACAAGCCACAAGTTCTCCACTCATGCTCCGAGAACTGAGGTTTATAGTTAACTTCCAGACAGCCAAGTCTTACGACCACAGAAGGAGATGCATGTTTGAGGTTTGCGTTGCCGCCTAAGGCATCTTGTGGCAGGTTCGTAGTACTTACCAGATTGTAACCTGGGAGAACCTTGGAGGAACTTACCTACGCCGTTTGTTAGGCCCTCCCTCTCCATCACAGTCTGATTAGTGATTATTGTGCCAGGGAATCAGGACGTAGCCTACTCCTGTGGAAGTGAGAGGATGGCAATTCTACCAGCGTATCCATCAACAACAGCTCTTACGAGCTTCGATAAGGAATCCAAGACTTCATTGGTTATTAATAATAGCATATTGGCATGTCATAGTGAAGTCACGGCTCCGGATTGGTTGGTTACAAGGAATTTGTTATTGTTTTCTCTCTAATTATTATTCTTACTAATATTTCAACGACTATCCGACAAGACCGATCCCCATGGCTATATGACTATTTCATTTCCTTGTGACGCTGTGTAAACTGGGCCTTATAGTGATTTTTTTTGTTTTTTTTTTGTAAGAAATATCAGTATGGTAATATAGAAGTACAAAATTTTCCCCTGCTGCTTTGAATAAGTTGCCAGAGTCGTCCACGGTGGCTCATACGGTTGAGACGCAGGTGCGAGCCGTATGGAACCGTTGCACGTGGGTTCGAATCCGGTACAACGGATCCGGGATCCCCACTCATTGTCTCATTGTCTAGACTCCAGAATAACATCCAGATACTTAGAGCAACCGAGAGCTCGAGTTGCCAGCTAATCGTCGCGATTAATCTTCGTTGTGTTAAGTGTTTAATAGCGCGTGTCAAACTGCGGAGCCTGCGTCTCTCACGGTGTATGCCACGAGCCACAGTATACAGAACGTTTGTCTCAAGACGCCTTGTGTCAGCCCATCAGACAGGCCCAATAGTTTTTCAAACGGAAGTTGCATTATTTAGCAAGAGCGATCACGTGTAACGACTCTGCTTTGTTTTCTGCACGGTTGAACATGGAAACGCTTGTGTCACCGCTCAACGCCCCGACTCGCGTGTCTCGAGATAACACACACTAAGACGATAAGAAACGCAAGGTAAAACACGGCCTGGCCTTTTGGTCCCTCGTCTTGTTTTCACGAACCGAACCAGGGAAATGTTTCTGCAGTTTTTTTTTTTTGCAACCTAATACGAAATAGCCAGCACATGGAATTCTCAAGTGAAGTGCGTCACAACATAAGCCTGACACTTTTTTTTACATGCGCAGAAAATGTGCGGCACATGCTATAACTTCAAGGGAACGGCAAAAAATGTGCACTAGATTATATTCCCTTGATCCTGTTCCATTATTAAATAACTCATTGACTACGTAATCTATTTTAGAGGAATGTCATGGAACGTCCAATATTTACACGCGTAATAATGGCACCAAGGCGACAAAATAGAAGTGCAATGGTGCTCACAGATTTCAGATTTCAGATATATTTTATGAAATGATTATGAATGAGAGAAATGATTATCAATTAAAACTTCTCGACTAAAGTAGTTATCAGCAATTAATAATTGTTTTTGTTCTAGCTATTTTGTTGTTAAAATTAAAATAATGCACTCTTCTTTATGCGCCTCACTGCGTTGAGAAACGTTCAACCTCAATATTATTATAATAATTCATAGAATGCAACAACCTGCACTGACTTATTAGATATTATGCGCAAGGTAAAAGTGTATGATAGGTGTTGGCGATAACACACTAACTATTGTTGGTGGAGATAGATGAAGATAAAATATAGTACCGTTGAGTGACTCCGATAGCACTGATACTTAGCATCCATGCTATAATAACCAGGCCGGGGGCTCGAACCTAAAAGCCGTTAATTACAATTAAAACATAATAATTAATTTGTCCTTATTTAATTTCTTGAGCGAGAGCCAGTGATTTTTTATTGTATTCTATTCTGATTCTGCTTTTAAAAAAGGTAATCTTACAATATCAGCCTCAAGATACAATATTAAAATATTTATTTTGTGGTTTTGATCCTAATTTTGTGCAATAATTATTTGATCAAAAATGAATGTGGCTCTGGTGACATATTTGAATTTAAATTCTGGTACCGGTATTTATTATTTTCACTTCACTTCAACCTATACCCTGAACAGTCACCATTGAACGGAGAGGGTCTTATGTGTACCTGGTTTATCCCTTGTACTTCCGAGTACCTACACATATTCAACCCAATACATCTTCACTACACAAACAAAATAATAAACAAGCGAGAAAACTACGAATTATTTCATTACAACATGCCTCCGCTTGAACGGGACTTCGCGTACTATTTAAAAGTTTCTCTAATGAGATATTATTATTCAAGAAGGAAATAGCGTCTGCCATGCGTTCCCTCATCCGGTACGTGAAGGGGTACACCCAGTTCCTCCGTGTGTTGTTCCCGTGTGTGACAGAACCTAACTGGTGTAGCCTCGAACCACGGTGTAAGGAGCTTCATAAATGTTTAGATTTAGACCATGGGTTCGAATCGTGTCATATTCCGAAGGAGGCGAGAGACGCGCCTTTGTTTTGTATTCAACACTGACAAAGATCCTGTGTCATATTTATTGGTTTGTGTTACTATTTTTTGTGATAAAATACGGTTCGATATTTGGTTTACTTTGAGCACTTGTATATCTCTTCCAATTGTTATTTACTCCAATTAACACTGATTAAAATTATTCAATTTCTTTAAACTAACATATCTTAATAGTTTATTATGATATGATATAATTTTAAAACTAGATTGAGATCGGTAATAAAAATCGTCAAAGTTCACCCTGTTTAGTAAAACGATATACTTTGTGCAGTCACCTTTGCGCTGTCACCTATGCACTGACTGTCACCTATGCACTGACTGTCACCTATGCACTGATACCTATTCTATGCACTGTCTCCTATGCTAGGCACTGTCACCTATTAACTGACTGTCACCTATTAACTGACTGTCACCTATCCTATGCACTGTCTCCTATGCCGGTGGCGGAGAAGATGGTGCACATCAAAACGCCTAAGTACTCACTTCTCTCCAGCAGGTCCTGGTCGACGCCCTTCGCCGCCGTCCTGGCGTCCTGCAGCGTCACGACGTGGTCGACGACGTCCTCCTCTCGAGGGTGGGTGTGAACGGCGACCAGGAGCGACACGAGCGTCAGAGAGGTGACTCCTCTTAGCATTCCTGACAGACTGACTGACGGAGACCCTCCTCTCATCTCTCCCCCCCCCCCCGCACCCCTCCACTCAAGTGTCACCGCGCGCCGGGACGCGCTCTGTTTACCCGACAGGTAGATTGCACACTTTGCTTGGTTTTAGTGAAAAGAAGGAAAATGATCACTTTGGTATTAGTTCGAATTCTTTAAGGTCGTTATCCTTTTTTGTGTGTTTTAGTCGCTACAATTACCGATTTCAAAGCCCGTGCGGACGTGTGACTTGGGTAGCCTATATGACTCACATACGGTAACAACACCAAACTAGAATTATCATAGACGAGGACACCCAATTAGTACAGCTTTAGAGTGTTCACTGATTGCCCTGCGTATGTGTAGTTTCAACACGGCGGAGTAATTGCCAAGACACCATGTTGTATTGTTTCTCACTGGTTAGGTTATGTATCCCCCCCTTTTCCCTTCTGTCGTAATTACGATAGAATTCGTTTAAAAAAACAAATATAAATTATCAGCTAATAATCCTGTAATCTGCTCACACAACATAGTTCTAAATACATAAATAAATCGGACTAATTACATAGGAGTTAAGTGAACTAATATTATTAATTGAAAATTTCGGAATCCTTAAGGGGTTTGTGAAACGTCACATGTCTTTTTGTTGTTTATTCTTTTCTAAACAGTAAACAACACTGGTTGTGTATCTGAACAGTGTAGTATAATTTCTACAAAAAAAGGTATCGGGATGAGGATTCGAATTTGCACTTACCGATATTTTGAAAGTAAAAGGAATGTGGCTGAAAGTCGGTTGAATGAAAGAGTAACTTGAATAAAAAATAAGTTTTTTTACATTTTTTTTTATGGACAATTGCTTCATTTTAACAATTAAATGCAAATTTTCAATCAATAAGAAAATTAAAATTCTAGGTGCAATACTTAATTTTGAGGAATGATTTTTTTATTGTTTAAACACTCCTTTGTCTCTTGACTGAGTAAAGGGAAAATAATTTTCTGAATTGTTTGTTGTACGATTTTTTTCCTCCACCGGTTCAAAACTCTTATTTGTACTATGTGGCAAAAAAATCGCACATAGAACATTATTTCAGGAAAATATTTTCTTAATACTCCAGTCAAGAGACAAAGGTGTGTTTAAAAAAAAGAAAGCATAGCTCGAAATTAAGTGTTGCACCAAGAACTTTAATTTCCTTATTGACCAAAAATTTTACTATAATAGCCAAAATGGACCTATTGTCCCGTAAAAAATCTTATTTTTTCTTCTTTTTTATTAAGTTCCTCTTTCATTCGACCAACTTTCAGCCATTTTCCTTTGTCATTCAAAATATCGGTAATATTGCTCTGGAACGACTATAGCAGGAAACATAGTTATTCACCGTAATGGAAGGCACTAGATTTCTTGACTACACATTCTTACAATCTATTGATTGAGATTCATTGGTCCAAAAGACAGATGATTATCTTCCAACATTTTGTAAGCGTTTCTAAAGCTTAATTGTAATTAATTATTAACGAAGGTAGAGTTATGAACAGTGTTCATGTGTTGTGTTATGTACACAAGTAGTAAGATGTCTGTAGAAATTGCAATTATGTGTTTGAATTAATGTTGTTTCCAGAGTTGTGTCTGTTTTAATTGGGTTTGTGATTATACTAATTTAATCTCAACAACTAGAGTAGAAGAATAATGCACGTTGTGGGTGGAGCGTTTTCTCTAAATCCTAGTAACAAAACACGTGCGCCACAGTTGCATGAATACCGATGCACTCTGCAGTCTGCACTTTAGGGCCCGGTGTAGAATTGGCCCAGAGCATGGCTCTGCTAATCGTACAAGGCGATTCAAGAGAAAAAGTCCACCTCGCAAACATCAGCTAGTAATAGAGGAGTATATTATTCCCCGAAACTAGAGGCGAGCTCTGGCAATCGTCGTCGGGGACAACTCCCTCTTCCCTTGACGACCTCCCCGACGACGATGACAATGACGACCGCGACGTGAGAAACCCCCCTTCCTCCCCTTACCAGTGGCTGGTTCTGACAGCATGGACCCCTCCTCCCATATCCCCTAGGCTAGAGTGGTGCATTATGACTTAACGGTTGGCGCGTCCTTAATCCAAATAAACAGTTGAGTACAGCTTATTAGGGAGCGAAGCTCCACTTCGTGATTCTCGTTTCTGTCGCAACCCTTTGGGTTTAGGGGGGGGGGGGGGGGGTTAGCCCTCAGAAATCTGAATATTCATATGCTCGGCACCTCCACCGTTAATTAATGCTGGATGAGCGAGGAACAGTAAGCTTGCATTCAACCATAGTTATGATCAGTAGTGATGTTTAAGTAGAGTTAAATACAATATAACAATAATGACACCAGCAAGGACATTGTTTGAAAATAACAGTTATATTGATTTATTTTAAAATCACAAGTTTCATGAAATCTCTTCCACGGAGATTGCTGAGGTTTTCTTGTGTTGTATTCAGCAGCAGCAGTCCATCATGTAGTCGTAGTCCACACAGAGTTGACGCGAGTCCAGGGGACATTGCAGGTCCGGCGGACACGTCAGTGGGGTGGAGTCTGCAATACAGGTTATAATAATTAAATAAATAATAATAATAATAAAAAAAAACAGTCACAGAGCTGGGTCATTGCTTTGTCCAGCACTAGCACACACAAGTAATAGCCTAGTCCCGTGTAGAGGACTCAACCAGGTATTCATCTGATTACTAAGTGAATTTAAAAAATAAAGATTGCCAGTGGTGGGAATCGAACCCACATCCTTCTTCAAACTATCGCATGCAGCAGTGGCGGTACTATGGGGAGGGGATAGGGGGGGACTAGAAGGGCCCTTGCCCCTCCGCAAAGATGGCTTACCCCCCCCCTGCTTGCCCCTCCGGAGTCTGAAATGCTACCGCACGCGTAATTAAGCGAGCGAAACGAGCGTTTCCATTTGACTCTGCCGGAAAAAATAGTCACTGGTTTTGTTTTGTTTGTTTGTTTGTTTGTTTGTTTGTTTTTTTTGTTTTTTTATGTCTCGCCATAACGTTCGAACGGAGGTTCGGATCGAGTTGAAATTTGGACCATCCGCAAGCTTCGATCTGTATTGAATGCCATTCGTTTTGTGGCAAAATCGTTCAAAAAGTTACAAAGTTACATTTAAGTTAATCGAAAGTTTTTTTTTTAAACTTAACGGCGACAAAATCAGAGGTGGCCAAATCATTTAGAATGTCCGTCCGGTCACGAATATGTTAATTTTATTTTGATCCGATAAGTAGTGAAGATGGAAATTACATTTTAACACTAGGAAAACGCTGAAGTCCCGCCGCGTGGATGGATGAGCGTAGTTTTTTTAAACGAAAAAAGCGCAAAATTGCGATTTTTTTAATAGATAATTTTTCGATTACGCTCAAATTTCACACGAATATATGAATTCGTAAAATTAAAGTTCTGTGAAAAAATCATTACAATCGGATAAAGCATGTAGGTTTTATTCGTCAAAGAAATGTTAAAAATTGAAAACATCGTAAAATTGCGACTTTCATGAGAAATAATATATCGATTGCACTCAAAGTTCACACGAATATATATTTTTTCATAAAATTAAGGTTTTGTGAAAATCATTGCAATAGGATATAGCATGTAGGTGTTATAAGTCGAAGAATGTTTTAAAAATGTAAAAAATAGTAAAATTGCGATTTGCATAAGAAATAATTTTTCGATTGCGCTCAAATTTCAAACGAATATATTAATTCATAAAATTAAGGTTCTGTAAAAAAATCATTACATTCGGACAAAGCATGTAGGTGTTATAAGTCGAAGAATTTTTTTAAAAATCGAAAAAAAAAACGTAAAATTGCGATTTTCATGAGAAATAATTTTTCGATCGATTTTTCCCTCCGTGCAGTTCTTCGTTCAGAGATTTCATAGACCTCCATAAAATTTCATCGCAATTGGAGTATTGGTTTAGCCGGAATCGTGTTCACAGACACACAAAAATACAAAAAAAAGAGAAAAAAACATTCCGGATTATTTCTCCAGTGTAGTGAAATGGAATCTTCGCTTCGCTCGCTACGCTCATCCAAAAAGTAACGTTACCATGGCAACGAAAAGTCGCACGAGGTTTCTGGCCACTATTGCACTGCCACCTAGAAGTATAATCAAAATACTAGGAAAACGCTCAGTTGGACGCGTTAATGAGCGAGCACGTGCTATATAATTTGTTGATGGTCAAAATTACAACCTGATCTGAATCTTCGTGCAACCGCTATCATGAGCCAAAAAAGCTCTAGCTTCGTGCGACTTTTCGTTGCCATGGTAACGTTACTTTTGTTAAAATGTAATTTCCATCAACACTAATCGGATCAAAATAAAATTAACATACTCGTGACCGGACGGACATTCTAAATGATTTGGCCACCTCTGATTTTGTCGCCGTTTAGTTTAAAAAAAAAACTTTCGATTAACTTTAATGTAACTTTTTAACTTTTTGAACGATTTTGCCACAAAACTAATGGCATTCAATTCACATCGAAGCTTGCGGATGGTCCAAATTTCAACTCGATCCGAACCTCCGTTCGACCGCTATCATGAGCCAAAAAGGCTCTAGCTTCGTGCTACTTTCCGTTGCCATGGTAACGGTACTTTGTTATAATGTAATTTCCATCTACACTACTTATCAGATCAAAATAAAATTAACATATTCGTGACCGGACGGACATTCTAAATGATTTGGCCACCTCAGATTTTGTCGCCGTTAAGTTTGAAAAAAAAAACTTTCGATTAACTTTAATGTAACTTTTGAACTTTTTGAACGATTTTGCCACAAATTAACTAATGGCATTCAATCGAGAACGAAGCTAGCGGATGGTCCAAATTTCAACTCGATCCGAGCCTCCGTTCGAACGTTATGGCGAAACATAACCAAAAAAAAAAAAAAAAAAAAAAACAGTGACTATTTTTTCCGGCAGAGTCAAATGGAAACGCTCGCTTCGCTCGCTTAACTATCGAGGAAGCAGTGTATTATTTGTTACCAAAGAGTTAAAATAGTTTACCCAAGGAAATGATGTCAAGGTCTTTTAGATGGCGGTGGATTTTATCCACAAAATAAAGGTTCACCCACGGGTTTACCCAAATACCTTGGCAATAATAAATAATTTTGGAAACATGGCCCCGTGGACAGCGAACGTCGCAAATTTTAAAATTTAAAAAAATGTGCAATATGGGTCTAGCTATAGCACGTGTTCGCTTATCAACGCGTCCAACTGAGCGTTTCCTAGTATAACTAAAATTAAATCATTAAATAACAAATTGATAATTTTGGTAATTTCTTAGGATAACGACCATATGTAGGTAAAACGTTATCCCTTGAGTTGACATTTTTCAGTTTAAAAAAAGACGAAATAACTGTAGTATTGTCGGAGAAAAAAAATCGCCATCGGCGAAAGGGCCTCCGCCTGCTGGGGCTTTGCCCCCCCCTCACTTTATTACCTTGCCACTCCTCTGCCCCCTACTGTTTTTGTCTGTCTCAGCCATTGGCATGTAGGCTTACTTACTGATTTGCGAACCTTTTAAGTGTTTGTGTGTGTGTGCGTGTGCGTGTGTGTGCGTGTGTGTGTGTGTGCGTGGTATAGCTTACCGAAGAAATGAGCGCAACCGCAGCACCACCCGTGAAGCACAGCGTCATCATGCTGGCAGTGGTAAGATGGACACCCTCCACATTGCGTCCCGCCGAAAAGATTGTTAAAGAAGCCAAACGCTGCAACATAATATCGCGATAGAATCAACTTTATTTGAAATTTTGGGATAATTTCCCGATTCGAACAACAGGTTTTAATAGTTTTGTATTTGAGATAGACTGTGGACCCACCTCTACTTCAAGATGGCTGAAACTTTGGCTGAATGAAAGAGGAATATAAAGACCATATTATACAATTCTCTAAATTTTCTCTCGCTTACAAACTCAAAACTTCCTTGGGCGTGCATGCAAACCGGCGGGCGTTTATAACAGTGTTGATAGGTGAAAACTAGTCAAAAAGATAATGTTGTAAAATCAGGTATTTTATTCATTCAGGAATCTTACGTAGATTTCAACGCATTTTGTAAAATTATGGCCCCACTCCCGCTGCAATCAGTTCTTAAATAAATAAATAAATAAATAAATTGTATTTAGAGTCTACCCACTCAGTTATATAACTGATTTTCAGTGGGGGACTTTAAATCAAAGCGACTAAGCCAACCCTGTAGGCCCCGACGCAATCGGCGAGTGAGCGATAACCAACCAAAGATCGTTATTTTAATAGGAAATATAGCAATCAGTGGTATGGACAGTGCGAACACCCGCGAATCAACGCCAGAATCAACAAGGCCGATTCAGCACAACTCTGAATTTATTATGTGCTTCGTTGCTAGGACGGCTCCAAAGTCACCGTTTACAAACTCCTAAGACAAGAACTGATGGACTTAAGTCCAAATCAGAAGTTAAAAAACTTCTGACTATGGCGGGAATCAAACCCTGGACCTTCTGCATTGGAAGCAGATACGCTAACAACAAGACCAACGAGCCACACAAGACCAACGAGCCACACAAAATTGAGATTAAATTGTTTATAAATAATAGTAATTTAGTGATTGTGTATATTTTACTCCCCGAAGCAATATTTTTGGGGAGTTGTTGAACGAAATATTCGTGGTAAATGACAGTAGAACTTAACTTGGATAGTATCTTGAATTTCAGTCGCTTGTCGTTTATTTTAATTTTGATACAGTGACTTGTGATCGGAAAGCCCTACCATTGCACAATTAAAGGTCAATAAGGTGGTATATTTATTTATTTATGTATGTATTTATTTATATCAAAGTCAAAAGACATATACAAAACGTTTACATATGGAATAACAAATAATAGAATAAAAAAAATATCCCTAATAATTAGTATTTTTAGACATTTTATGAATCAAATGAAGACAAAATTAAAGTTTTTTTTTTCGTCTCGATTAGCCAAAGTGCATAAATATGAGACGTTAAGCAATATCCAATCAAATTAAAGACAATTTTAAAGAAGTGTGAATATAAGAAATTATATTGTAAAATGACAAACTAGAGTAAACCAGTATTTTAAACAGGAAACCTGGGCCAAAGATTTTAAAGAGTGCGTGTGAATTAGAGTATTTAATTGATGCTGGTTATTTATTAAATATTATTGTACTATCCTAGACTTACTTCTTGCTGACCTGGGCGCGTCGTCTTCTGCGGCCGCTGGTGAAGATAAAACAAAGTTCGCCAGAAGCAGCAACATGCACAGAATCCTTAGACCCGCCATCTCAGCTTTTGCACCTGCTTGCATCACTTTAGACGTATTTATACTAAGTTACGTTTACGCAATTTAACAACTATTATAAAGCTATTACTGAAGGATAATTCGGCTGTGATCCAGAAATTTTAATCTGGACATTGATTTACTTATCAATTCTGGAAATATGTGTTAATGGGGGAGAGATAGTCTGTATAATGTGTCTATACGTTATTAACATCGTCGTAAGCGTCACGGTATCGAATGTCTAGATTAACATAATGCGTTCATTTAATGAAGTCTCTTCTAAATGTGATGTCACAACAGTTAAGTGTTCCAAACAACACCAAACAACAACAGCAACAGCAAAGGTTATGTAAATTGAGCATAACACATATTTCAATCTTCAACATGCCCTACATGTAGTTTAGTTAGATTGCCACAGGGCAAGTATAGTCCTAAAATTTACGATATTTTATAAGTGTATCCTAGATTAAATTAAAATGGTAATAGCGATTTTTGTAGTAGGTAATTCAGTAGTTAATTCAGGACTGTATCTATCATTGTGCAAAGCATACTCTAATTAATATACTGAAAGTCCATATAAGATATTTAAAAAAATTGTGATGGTCCGAAAATCGTTAAATTATGAATAAGACTTGAATAATTTTTTCTATTAAAAATATCAGCCTTAAAATGATTTTTTTTTTACTTACTACTGACCAGTGTTGTAAAAGTTACTTTTGTAAAGTAATTCAGTTACAGTTACAGTTACTTTATTGCCAAAGTAATTGAGTTACAGTTACAGTTACTTTATGAAGTAACTGAGTTACTTTTTAAGTTACTTTCTTTAAAATGCATTACTAACAGCGTGACGAACAGATTTTTTTTACAAAAAATTATTACTCAAACTGTTTTTCTCCTTCATTACTACTACTCATTATGGAACCAAACAATTAATATTTTTTAGTTATATTAATAATAATTGTAATTAAAATAAGAATAGTACAGATGATGCAACCACCAACCCTTGCTCATGAAAATAAATTGCAACATTAGAAAATATTGTTTTTATTAGTTTTAACGATGTAGCATAGTGGGTGAAACCAACTAATCTGATAGGCCTAATGATAATTAGAAAAATATGGAAAAGCAAAATATTTGTATCAGGTTATGTGGTGAAGACATTAAGGCTACATTAATTATTATATTATTATTATTATTATTATTATTATTTTATTATTATTATTATTATTATTATTATTATTTCAAATTTAAGGCTTTCGCGGCCCGGTAAATAATTAACACAATTTATTGGTCGGGACATTTCGCCGCGTCGAATCTGCTTTAATTGCTTTTGACGTTTCAGCCCAACTGTGTGGGCTATCCTCAGAAAAACAAGATATTAATTCTAAAAACTTACAAAAAAAAAGCCCAGACAAGGCGTTACATAGAAAAACAAAATCACAAAACAAACAGTTACCATGACCAGGCCCCGCCTTCTATAAACATGCGTTACATTCTTATGAAGACCAAAATATCACATTTGAGAGTTTCTGGTACGTATACGATCACTTCGTCGGACTCCACTTTCTTGGGGCTGATCCAGTTCTGGGACAGGGAGGACGAGAAGGTCTGTATTCGAAACCGGAAGTAAGATGTCGGGGATAATGCAACTATTTTTGATACGGCCAGCGTTGGAGTTGTCTTGAATCCTTTTCAATATAGGCGCCCACGACCCGCTCAGCTTAAACCCAACATCACCATTAAAATTGTTTGGTGTTTTAGCAATTTCAATGGACTCTCTAACCAATCTTGGAAGTAAACGAGGCTCTTTGCAAACTATTGTGGCACTCTCAAACAGAATTTCATGTCTTGGATTGTTAACATTTTCACAAGCATGTTTAGCCACCGCTGACTGTTCTTCTCGAGCATGCCTACAATGAGCTTTATGTTCTTTAAGTCTTGTTCCCACTGTCCTGCATGTTACGTTACGTTACGTCCAATTGTAACGCAATAGGTTCCCCTACCCATGAGTTGGCTCGCCACTTGGCAAAACAGATCCAACCACTTGTGCCAGATACCAAGTCATATATTAAGAACTCGGCTCATTTTATTGAATGTCTTAAAGACCTAACATTCGATGACCAAGACTTGATGGTAAGTTTTGACATTGTGTCATTGTTTACTAATATTCCAGTGCCAGAAGCAATGAAGGTGGTACGGGAAAGAATTCCTTTGGCAAAACACATCTCAGACTTAATTCTACATTGTCTGGAATCCACATTCTTTGTTTTTGAGCGGTACACGTGTATCGACAAACTGAAGGCACTCCAATGGGCAGCCCTTTATCTCCAGTAGTAGCCAATCTCTTTTTGGATGATTTCGAGTCCAAGCACTGGACTCGGCTACACTGAAGCCAAAGATTTGGTTGCGATATGTGGATGACATCTTTGCAGTTTGGCCACATGGTAGGGAAACACTACATGCATTTTTGGTCTATTTGAATAGCATCCATCCAAGCATTCAGTTCACTATGGAATTTGAGACGAATGGCCAACTAGCTTTTCTGGATATTCTAGTCACGAGAGGAAACATACCTGGCCACGCCGTTTATCGCAAGCCCACTCATACCAACTTGTACCTGCATGAGACATCCCATCACCACCCGCCACAGAAACAGTCTGTTATTAACACGCTGGTAACCCGAGCTTATAGACTGTCAGACGAAGCAAGTTTGGAAAAGGAAAAGGGTGTACTCAGAGAAGCATTATTAAACAATGGCTACAGTAATGCAACCATCAACAGGGCTTTGAACAGGCCACAAAGACAAGATAACAGAGCGATAGTTGAAGATGAGGCTACCGGTAACATCACGAGAGCCTTCCTGCCTTACGTGAAGTACACGACGGACAGAATCGGTCGCATTTTAGCTAAAAAAGAGATCAAAACTGTTTATACTCCATGGAAAAAGGTAGCCAATTTGATGAAGCCAGTCAAAGATATCATTCCACTGCAAGAGAGTGGTGTTTACCAAATTCCTTGCAAGTGTGGGTTGGTTTATATAGGCCAAACATGCAGGACAGTGGGAACAAGACTTAAAGAACATAAAGCTCATTGTAGGCATGCTCGAGAAGAACAGTCAGCGGTGGCTAAACATGCTTGTGAAAATGTTACAATCCAAGACATGAAATTCTGTTTGAGAGTGCCACAATAGTTTGCAAAGAGCCTCGTTTACTTCCAAGATTGGTTAGAGAGTCCATTGAAATTGCTAAAACACCAAACAATTTTAATGGTGATGTTGGGTTTAAGCTGAGCGGGTCGTGGGCGCCTATATTGAAAAGGATTCAAGACAACTCCAACGCTGGCCGTATCAAAAATAGTTGCATTATCCCCGACATCTTACTTCCGGTTTCGAATACAGACCTTCTCGTCCTCCCTGTCCCAGAACTGGATCAGCCCCAAGAAAGTGGAGTCCGACGAAGTGATCGTATACGTACCAGAACTCTCAAATGTGATATTTTGGTCTTCATAAGAATGTAACGCATGTTTATAGAAGGCGGGGCCTGGTCATGGTAACTGTTTGTTTTGTGATTTTGTTTTTCTATGTAACGCCTTGTCTGGGCTTTTATTTTTGTAAGTTTTTAGAATTAATATCTTGTTTTTCTGAGGATAGCCCACACAGTTGGGCTGAAACGTCAAAAGCAATTAAAGCAGATTCGACGCGGCGAAATGTCCCGACCAATAAATTGTGTTAATTATTATTATTATTATTTATTATTATTATTATTATTATTATTATTATTATTTTATTATTATTATTATTATTATTATTATTATTATTATTATTATTATTAGGCCTAGTTCTGAGGACTCTACATTGACCACTGCTTATCGTGGGACATCCATTCTGATTATGTAGCAAATTAAATAAGCTCTTATATTATATATGTATACTAGGTAAAAAAAAAAAAAAAAAAATTAAGATAGGAATTTGCTATTGATAGTATACTATGCCCTGATTGAGTCACATTTGAGCTATGGATTAATAGTGTGGGGTAATACATTTAAAACCATTTTCATCGGATCTTTGTCATGCAAAAAAAAGCTGTAAGAATAATAGGAAAAACTAAGAAGCACTGTGTAGTGTCAGCTGCCAGCTTGGTTTTTGCCAAAATGCCAACATAAAAAAGTGCAACAAATATTTACTCATGAAGGAATGAAACTAAATTCAATACAGTCTACTGTTTAATCTTCTGATGGGTTTTTATTTCACTATCTTTGATTCTGCAGACACTTATTTAATTGGATGAGCGATGAGAAGACTTCAATTTCACTGATCCCCCAAAAAACGGCATATGCGATATTGATAAAAATTTGAGGGGACCTTCAAAATCTCTGAACTTTGACTTTCCACGATTTTGAGTACAATTGATCAAATATTTCTTATGATTATATAGTACTTTTACGTTTTATTTTTATATTTGGCAAACGGCTACTACATCGATCGTAATGAAACTTTATGGGAACGTTTAAAATCACTGAAATTATATATTTTATGATTTTAGAGACATTTAAAGAAATATTTCTAATAGAAATCGTACTTTTACGATTTTTTTCCGGGTTCATAAATCATAATACAATATTTTCGTGACATTTGGGACGATTCTGACCAAACGGGTAGGGCTACAACGTTCATGTTTTACATTGACATTAAGATTATGGTGGTGTCGTGCCTTTTGAAAGAAAAAGTTGAAAATGTTGGTCAAAATTCATAGAAATAAAGGTTTTAATATAAGCCTTTTACACGTGTAGGCCTATAATTAACAAGTAATATCAAGTAACTTACGAAAAAGTAATGAGATCCCACTTAAAAACGTAATCATTGGACAGAAATATTAAAAAAGCTCATCCATAACGCGACTGGAAAAAGCGTTCGCGAAGCGGCCTAGTAGAATTTAAAGGAATTGTCTATCTATTACAATTTTTCGTTGCAACTAGCAGTTGCTTTGATTTATTGTCATGTTGACCAAGACAAAGTCAGCAATAGGAATGCAAGTTGAGTTAGCAGAAAAATCTCGTTCCATACTAGAGGTACAAAAAAAATATTGTTTTAGTTTCAGACGTTGTGATATAATTTTTATTTTCATATTACTAAACTGTAAACAAGAATGGTTGGCAAAAGTAACTGTTGAAAAGTAACTGAAAACTGAGTATAATTACATTTAAAAGTAATTCAGTTACAGTTACAGTTACCTTAAAATAAAAGTAATTGAAATAGTAATTCAATTACTCAAAAAGTAACTAATTACTTTTACTCAATTACTTTTACTCAGTTACTTTACAACACTGCTACTGACCGATATTATGCAGACTTTTAGATTCCGGCACCACACACAATGGTGCCATCGGTTGAGTTGCGATCGAGCCAACTGTAGTATTTTTCAACACACCTTATCCCCCACGAACACATGCCACATTGGTTGTTTTGCTTCACCATTCGGTTGTTTTTTTTGTGGGCAAAAAATATGTATATTTTTCTCCTCAATTCAGTCGCAAAATGGAATAGGGAGTCTGGGGAAACCCCTGGCAACGGACTTAGGGGAATTTGTAAATGTCATAATATTTTCGGGATATTATTTACACACTCATCAGAGAATAGGGGGGGGTAAAGTAATAAACAGTTCCTTCCCTCTTGATTTACATATGATCGAGGGTGTACTTTGTTTTACAAAAGACCCCTCTCTGCAATTGTAGCCCTTTCAAGAATAGCCCAAAGATGTACCAAGAACAGTATTCGGATCGGTCCTAAACCATAATACTATATACAACTAGTACCGACAGGTTGGCTGGGGCGCTAAGCGCTCGACTCTGTTTCGGAGGTCCCGTGTTCGAATCCCGTCGAGACCGGAAATCCTGACTAAGTTTTTTCGAGGTTTTCCTCGTCTTTAAAGGTGAATGAAAGGGTTTGGGTGCCTTAAACAGCCCTGGGGCACCCCCTTCAAAATTTCCCATCCCAAAATACCTAGTTCACCTGAAAGGGGCAAATTGCCCCCTAAACAGGTTTCCCACGATAAAAATTTTATACCTATTACACTAAAGAAATAGTCAAAACTTTTTTTTAAAATCAGAACTTGAGACTTGTTTTTTAAATCCTTTTCCCCAAAGAGCCATTTTTTACGTTTTTAAACAGACACCGGTACAAATTTAACTGAAAACTGCTAACAAAATCAGCTGGATTCTTTGCGTTTAAACTTGCAAGAAAAAATAAATTAAAAAATAGGCTGCAATGTCTAAAAATATTTTAACACAAGGGTTTTTTTTTGACAAAATATTTTTTTCTTGCTTTTTGCCTGGCGTGAAATCCCCGTCCCCAAAGGGTTATCGAATTTTGCACGCTAAAGGTATACCCCCAAACCCCGCTCGGAGATTGAGAAAACCCTTGAAATTTTTATACTTTTTTCGTACGGGCTATGTTTTCCATAGTTTTGTCACAGATGATGGACTACACTGCGTTATTGCATTTAAAACGTTTAATAATTTTAAAAAAACAATATAAAAATTTAAAAAATTTTTTCCCGACCAGGGTTTGAACCCACGTCCCCCAATTTGGCTTAAAAGGGCGCCTTAGCCAACTAACTAGGGAAACCCCAAAAGTCTTTTTTAACGAGTGAGCGAGCCCCATGTTTTGAGCCCGGAAACTTGCTTTTAACTTTGATAATTATTTTGGTAAAAATAATATTTTTTTTTAATTTTATTGGTAAAAGGGCGGTCAACTGAAGGCCATAATGCGCCTTCTAGCCTATATAGGTAGGGGGGCCCTGTAGAGGGAAAAAAAAGGAATTTACGGGGTACTAAACGCAGGGCTCACTCACCTTTAACAACGACTTCGGCGTTTCCCTTTTTTTAAAAATATAAAAGAAGAAAAACATTTTTCAGTTTCAGTTTTTTTATTGTCCTTCCTTTGGGAAATCATTTTTAACTGAAAAGGAAAATAAAATAACAAAAACTAAAAGTTTTACACTTGCCGTGTAAAAAAAAATTTAAAATCATGCCATAGTTTCCCGCACTTTCCCCAAAAATCTCAGATAAAAAAATTATCGACTCTTTTTAGGGTCTTTGGCGAAACCCACGCGATGCGGCCCGGGGGTTGGGGTACACAAAGAGCGGCGACGGAGCCAACCCTAACCTCACTTAAAATGGGTCTTTTTGCCCGATATTTTTTCCCTTTAATATTACTAAGTAAATTTTCTTTAAAACTAATACCTAGGTAGCCTGCCCATTTTTTCAGACATAAAACTATCTCACAAATGTTTTTTATCCTTTTGAAGTGTTAAAAAAGCTGGGTTTTTACTGCAAAAGAGCCTTAGGTAGGCCCAGCCTAGGGGCCTAGGCCTGGCTAGCCTAGCCCTTTCCTTGCATTTTAACGAAGTCCTTTTCGGTTGAAAGTCCTTTTGGTAGGGTAAGTCTAGGCCACCTACTTTATGCCTAGGCCTACTTAAAAAAGCAATTTTTATAAAGGGAATTTTAGGGTGACGTGGGGGGAAAAAATGAGACATGTCAAAAAAAATGGGTAAAAAAAGAGACATTTTGGTTAATTATAGTTAAAAAGGGCCGTGCACAATTGCCCCGGGGAAAGACAAGGGAAACGACAACGAGAAAGGGAAGAAAATTTAATCACTGTTAAAATTACGACCGATGCACAATAAAATTCCCGTTGCCGGTCGTTCCCCATCCCCGGCAACGACAACGGGAACATCACCAAGTTTTAACTTTCCGTAACGTTCCCGTTCCGTACTTTAAACCGGAACCAATGGGAATCAAGATGTTGCACGTCCTAAACTATTTTATCAGCTGATTGATGGTTTATACGCGAGTAATATGCGAAATAAATTAAATAAACATGCGCGGAATAACAAAATAACAAAATATAATCAACACACTTATTATTTGATGTGTTCCCGTCGGCTTGCTTCACGGTCTGTTGTGCATCGAAGCCCTTATCGTTAGCGTCTTCCCGTTCTCGTTCTCGTTCCCGTTCTCGTTACCGGGCAATTGTGCATCGGCCTTTAATCGTTCATTTAAACATATATGTTGCATTAACATGAAAACTATGTGCATAGTCTATGTATTCATATAGGCCTATGTGGTGTAATGGTACTTGCTTTTTTTCTTAAAATTATTTTCACTTTTCATATGCCCTTGTATTTTTTAACAAAAATCTTTTTTTATACTTTGTGAAACTTTTGACAAAATTCAGAAAATTAATAGTTGTTATCACTTCACTAATGTCTATAGTCGCTCGTGCTTTCACATACAATTCATATTTCCACTTTACACACTCACACAATCATTCACTCAATCATACATACAACGCAATACGCATACATACATACATTCATCATCTCACACTCACATACATTCATGTTTAAATATTTTTTATAGTCATTTTTATGTAACTAATTTTACATTGTATTGTTGCGATTTGTATGTTATAGTTTGGTAAATTACACTTGTGGGACATCTGTCCTGTTGTAATGTGGCCACAAATAAATAAATAAATGACGTAAATATAGGTGCATGTAGACATTTTTAATGAAACATTATATCTAGACCACAAAAATTTAGGTAGAAACCGGAAGACTGTGCACCCCAAAATGTATAGGGGGAAAAAATGAGACACCATAAAGGGAAAAAATGAGACACCTTGATGGGGAAAAGTGAGACTGTTGGCTATACTTTAAATTGAAATTTTATAATATATAGTAGGCTGTGCAAATGCACAGTTTGATACACTGGTTAGTCTTCATATCGTCTGAATCCTACATTGTTAGAAAAATATAAGGTCTATAGGCCTAAAGAAAATCGGCAAACTCTGGTTGAGAACAATGTTGAAGAAAATATGCCTAATGATGAAGACCTGCAACAAGAGATTCCTAGTAGTGAGGACACCACTAGCTCTGTTAGGCCTAGGCCTACTAGGCATACCCTTGAATATCCCATTGCCAGTACTTCGGGAGTTCAATTAGACCTAGCAGTGACGACGCCTACGTCTTTTGAAGACTTTTGCTTAAAAAGATTGGTCGTACACCAGCACAGCAAAAACCAAGTTAGGAAAATTGATATGAACGCAAAAGTAGTAACGACTGAAGAATTCCTAATTTCAATAGAAGAAAGGAATGCTAAAAAGACAAAAGTAAAGAAAATAGTTGCTAAACCACCTCCTAAAAGTGAAAAAGGTCAATCAAAGAAGCCATAAAAGAAAAATGTATTGGTTGATATTGATGAAACTGATGACGACTCTTCTTGGGTTCCAAGTGGAGATAGTTTGGATGATTTCAAAGTTAAACTGACTGACGAGGAAAAACAAAACCCTCAGGAAGTTGAAATGATTGACGAGGAAGAAGAAAACTCCCAGACTACACCACCGGTTAACACAGAAATTATGCTGGCAGTGGATGACTATTCTAGTCCGTTTTGCATCTAAAAAGACTATTTACTGCTATCTGTGTGTAGTGCAAGAAATTATGAATGATAACGAAGCCTCTGTTATGGCATTTCGTATGGTGAGTGACAGAAAAATATTTTGAGCTGAAGAAAATGATACAGCTACAAACTATACGATTCAAACAAATCACTACGATATAATAAAGAAATTGTCCACACCCAAAGTGGAGTTACGTGGAGCGAGAATTAAATACCAATTTAAGGATGAAGTAGATGTTTATGAAAAGCCATAGGCCTTTGCTTAATAACAGAATCCACTTTACTTATGTGTATAAGACTGATATTTTTCAATTTTGTTTTGCCATGTAGGCCGTAGTCCACGTAGGCCTAGGCCTACAAGCAGAATTTGATTTAAATAGTATACTGTTTGAAGAGATAGGCCCCCTTGCCTATAATTTTTAATGTTCTGCTTATAACTTTATTTCTTTTGCGGAAACTTACTGCTGCCAGATGCACAGAAATTCTGTATCAAAGTTATACTTAAATAGTTAGTGTTGGAA
Source organism: Sweltsa coloradensis (assembly GCA_024449915.1). Taxonomy (NCBI): domain Eukaryota; kingdom Metazoa; phylum Arthropoda; class Insecta; order Plecoptera; family Chloroperlidae; genus Sweltsa; species Sweltsa coloradensis. The sequence goes on along the minus strand of JAMZAV010001542.1, from coordinate 2,028 downwards.
GATGTTATCAGTATTCAAAAAGTGATGTTGGATATTCTCACTTTTCTTTGTGAATGTTCACTATTTTTTTATTGAAAAAGTATAATAAAAACCTGGTTGAAACTAATGGCAGTGTATCATATTTGGACCCCCCTGTCTCATTTTTTGCCTCATAACACCACACCTTCATTTCCTATGGGAAATATATGTGCTGGAAGTCTGTGTCTCATTTTTTCCCTATGGGTGTCTCATATTTCCCCGTTTCTGAGGTAAATTATGAGACACTCTGTGACAAGCACAGTTTGATATGCTGATCATATTTGAGTGTTTGCCCACTGAAATTGAATTGATAAAGGTGTACATTACCACCTAAAGTAGGAGCCCTAACTTTGTCCTCAATATTGTACCTCCTAGAGTTCAAATTATGCGATTTTGTCTCATATTTACCCCACCTCACCCTAGTTTTAAATTTGAAAAACATGATTGATTAAGGACGTGTCTGATTGCTTGAAAAACGGGTAGGCCTAGGGCCTTTTTCGGTTGGTATGGACCGGTTTTAACAGTTTTTTTTTTCAATAAAAACACTGAAAAACAACTAGGCCTACCGGTAAGTAGTTTTGTAACGAAAAGGATTTCGGGTGCGCTCTTATCGATTACCTATATCCTAGAACTAGGCCTAGGCCTAGCGCGGCGCACTGTAGCCAGCGGAAAGTTCGGCTAAGGCCGCGTTTCCATAACTTTGGTTTAGTCTTAAGAAATTGTTATTGGTTGTTATGGTAACAAGGAATCCGATATCCTGATTGGTTAGTAATGTTTCAGTGGCCTGTCATAATGAAGTTACTACTTTTCATTGGTCGTCGTATAGGGGCTAAATAACAAAACGTCTGATTGGTCCGTCATAAGAATTATGGTTTTGTTATAATGCCCGGTTCACATAAAGTCATAAGAAGTCGTATGGTTTAGTCCTAGTCGTAGTCGTAGTCACAAGCAGTCCCAAGCAATGGTTTTAACAAAGAACTTGGCGTAAAGATGCGCCATTTATTGTCGAAGCTCTTTGGCATTTGGATGTGACGTCATCCACGTAAAACCTTGGTAGAAACGGGAACCGGAAGTAGTCTCTCAATTGACTCTCAACATAGTAGCGCAACTGACTCGAGTAGGTATCATCTCATTGGTCGGTTGTAAGTGACGTTTCAAGCTCTGATTCGCTCGTCGTAAGAAGTCGTAGGGAAAGATGAAAAATTGCAACTTTTTACGACAACGATAGACATGTTACACATGCTGCGACGGACTAGACCTTGTGACAGTCCTATCTTGCCCATCTATTTTCTTACGACTACGACGGACTAAGGGCCGAATTTCAATGTCCTTTGTTAAATTTTCTGCATTAGTCCTCTCGTAAATATTTACAAGGCTTTTGATTGGGGGTTTTCCTTGAAAACAAATTATGTGTCAGTTAAATTTCTTGCCACTTTACTGGACATTGAAATACCGGCCTAAACCATACGACTTCTTGACTTTTGTGAACCAGCCCTAAAAAATTTCTTATGAAAAAAACTAAACAATTTAAAAAGTTTTTCCCATCCCCTTATAACTAAACCAATTAGGGGAACACGGTCTAACCCCAAAACCCAGTAGTTTTGTAAACCGTCCATACAACCGAAAAAAATGGGTCAGGGCCAGGGGTATCCGAAAGTGTTCTTGGCCGTTCTTGGTTCATTACTTGATCTTGGTCTGATTTCCCGGGCTTGTTTTTTGATTGCTTCAGCATTTTATCCTTTTTTTTTTTTACAATTTATGACGTATCGTCAAAAACCCCTGTTCTAGTAGGGTTACCCAAAATCAAATCGGGGACTTTTTAATTTTTGTCTCATTCCCAGATTTCGTCGAGTCTCGACTTGGTCTCGACCGTGCGTTCTTTTTGGTCTACTACTACCCCCGGGTATTTGCGCGTAAAGGGGTAAAACGAGAATAAAACCGGGAATGAATTGGGGGATGCAACGCGAATTATCGCAAAACTGAGTGGATCAAATAAATGGGGTGACAAAA